>JAANSK020296989.1:0-10206 GCA_011763485.2 Isoetes engelmannii
CGCCACAACCAGAAGCAAACACAACCATTAGGGATCAAAATGAATACGTTGGCAGTAGTATGAGATCTTATAATATGCTTAATCCATTCCTTCGCTTGTTCATGGCCATTAGTTTGCGTTATGAAGTGCAAGCCACTGTATGATATGAGCGAAATATCAGTGTGTGTTTATCTCATAAGGTAGTGGCTTATTATTAAATATAACGTGCTGTTGCGCTTTGACGACACCTACCATATATATTCATCCTAATAAGAACCCACCCATTAGGCTCGAACCCCACCAGTCCTTGTTTGTTACACAGCAAATCCCAGAAGGTCTACCTCAATATAAAATGTACATAATGTCTTCACAATTTGTTTTTCAGCTTTCCACCAAAGTTGGCAAGGAAAATGGCACAAGTACTTCAACGTAAGATGTACAATCTCCAAATCTCTCCACAAATTTGGTTAAGTAAACAACAGATAGGGACTGTTCTGCCCCGTGGTCCAATGGTATGCTGCTACATGGCATTTTTTTTGGCACACTTTCTTTTCTAGGAATTCATTTACTAACATTCTGTTTCTTCACGTGACTTCTCTATTGTGACCGTCCGATTGGCGACACATCGCCTAGGACGGACACCTATCTATCGTCCACCATATAGGGAGTCTCTTTATGAGACATCCCTGTTGTGTCAACCTGCGTGCGCGTTGCCACACGTCGGTAGGTTTTCACATCAAGAAATTCTTGTAAAGAGACTTCCCTATGCACGGAAAGGACCTAGTGAATCTAAAACATTGTACTATGACATGTATAATACTAGTATACTCAATCAGTTTGCTTGCAGGGACTACTTTGAAGAAAATATTAGCTTTTACGTTTGTCATACAATGTTTATGGCATGTTAGTTACATTATATAGATTATATTTAATCTTGCCTTCATGATGATGACAAATAACATGTATTTGTATTGCGTAAATTCACACCTTTTAGATCCACAGGTCATAAACGAGGAAAAAGGTACATGCATTCGCCATGTAATAAGGATCTAGTAACTCTGTCCTTGACCTGTCATATTCTTGAAGATATATACCAAGTTTTGTAAAGTAGATTCAAATGCTGGTGGAAAGAGCTGCAACTGATTGCATGTTGTGCTCTTAGGTACTGACAAGCTGAACAAAGGAGAAGAGCATGCTTTTCGTCCTTTAGTTGGGCATCTAGACAACATGCAAAAAACGTTGTTCACATGGCACATCCTGCTCCCGTCCCACCACAATTACCAACCTATGTGAGCTCAAGGCGCATGCAAGCAAGAAACTTCCGCTTTCCTCTACTAAGCTTACCATTTAAATAATCATGTTCTTCTTCGGCTATCATTACATTTATTTCTTCCTATAAAAGTTTCTTTTCGTCCCAAGATCTTCAATCGGCCACAATTTTTGTAGGAATTTTTTTTCCTTGAAGGACGTCAGATATATATTCACCAAAAAATCAAAATAACCAGTACACAAGGCCGAGGTGTAAGTTTAAAACCCAGTGGGGAATAAGAACCCTCTAAGCAAAACTATTTGGAAGCCTCAGTCTCTTAAAGGATCATAATCTGTAAAGAGGGATTAATCACCTCTCTTGTACAATGTTATCCACAACTTGTGGATCAGCAACAAACACTTGATTATCATACCAACCAATGCTTCGAGGACGAGACTTTTTGTTTCTGCAATTAGGATTATAGGGGTGGCAGCATTTCTCCTGGCAGCCTTCTTCCAATTTACCTCCTGCCAAGGTTCTTGAGATTGTACTGATGACATTGCCATAGCTATAGGACCAATGGCACCTTCATCTTGGATTGAAGAAATGGGCTGAGGTGCCTCATATAAAACAACAACACATGACTCATCTGTACCTGACATTGAGAGTGGAACTTGCAAAGAGGGAGATGTAGTTGGCGCAGGCATCGCATCAGCGCAAGTCTTATCAACACTTTGACATTGGGAGTGGAACTTGTACGGGGGAAGATGTAGTAGGTGCAGACGGAGCTGCAGGAGAGGACTGTACAGGAAACATAGGAGGCCCATTAGGACAGCAGATGAAGAAGGGCAAGAAGGGTGATGATTAGGGAACATAGAAGCAAGCTCTGGACCATTTAATAGGGAGAGAGTAAGTTTCTTATAATAATTGCCACTTTTAACAATTACACAACCGGGATAGAGTGGCCAACTGGAATGGTCACACAAATACGATGCCCATTAATAATGGAGTGGGAAATGTGCATGCCCAAACCATTTGCAATATCCACTAAAAAATCATGCACCAGCATATCCACTGGTAGCTCAGGGATAGAGAACCAGTAGGGCATCTTAAGAG
This sequence comes from Isoetes engelmannii, assembly GCA_011763485.2. Classification (NCBI taxonomy): domain Eukaryota; kingdom Viridiplantae; phylum Streptophyta; class Lycopodiopsida; order Isoetales; family Isoetaceae; genus Isoetes; species Isoetes engelmannii. The sequence continues at coordinate 2,345 of JAANSK020296989.1, forward strand.
CAGAACCCACACCAGGAGAAAAACCAGGTGTGTACAACTGATAGAGGAGATAATCAGTATCCATGGGATCAACACCATGGGAAACAAGCTGCTCTACAATATCAGAGGAGTTAAACATGATCAAAAAGAAATTCTTACACAGCTTCTTCAAAGACTCCAGGTGTGTAGGAATTTGTCGAACAATAAATCTCGAATCCCTACTAGATGAAGGTAGATCATCCAGTCCAATTCCCCAGTAACCTGCCCAGTCTTCGAGATTCTTATACCATCCTACATGGGATTGGATCCTAGATTCTTGCAAGGGTTGGCAGTCAGTGTTCTTCAAATTTTTGAATTCTAACAAAGTATTCTAGTGTTCGACAAAGGCCTTCCACTTCAAGCACATACATGCCTGCTTCTGCAAACACCATCTCATATGGGGCCTGAGCTTTAACTCCCAGTTTTTCTCGCAAGAAGCGCTTTTGCACCTTTTCTATTTCAATCCATTTTGAGCGTGCAAGGCCAGATCTGAGACCATGCAGACATACAACAACACTATTTGAATCAACATTGGAAACATTAATTTACAGTGATGCCAACTCAAAATATGATTGTGTCTGCAATAAAGGAGCACATGATATACTGCTCTTAGCCTCCCTGATATTCTTTCGTGAACTCCAGCATTCTACTTATGGTTATTTATGAGCTCTATTCCAAAATACTTGTATATTTTTACCTGTTTCAAAATCTCTCCATCAAATTCCCTACCTTCCTTCCTTCCTTCCTTCCTTCCTTCCTTCCTTCCTTCCTTCCTTTGGCTTTTTGTTATTCTATTTTTTGAAAGCAAGGTGTTGCTCTCTTGTTTATAGAAAAACGAAAACGAAAACGAAAACGAAAACTAAAACGACAACGAAAACGAAAACGAAAATAAAATAAAATAAAAACAAAAACAAAAAGCTTTAATGAATAGTGAGTTAGCACCTTGTTCTTGACCAGCTCTCCGACAAGCATGTAGATAAACCAGCAAGGACGTTATGATTTTTGTTGTTGCATGCATTGAAAACAAAGCACGTAAACAACTAAGAAAGAGCCTAGAGGATATATTTTTATAGGAAAATGATGGATTTTCTATTTGGATATTAAAGCCTCTAAGGACTAAATCAAGAAATGATCCAAAAAAATTTATGAGTAAAAGGCTATAGAGAAGAAGATTTACCTGGTCCAAATGAAATTGTGAGCTTCTTTTGCAAGAGAATCCTCTAAATAATGAGCTTCATTCACAGGAGAGCAATTTAGAAATGTTTATCAAGTCCATAGAGGAGTTAGAGGCTAAGGATATTGCTGTGAGATGCAAGCTCAAATACCATACAAATATGGACTTTATATAGTAATTCTAATTTATTTTTTTTTTTATGGTGGCTAAGAACAGCCTTTTAAAGAGGAAATTCCTTCAACAAACGATGATAATGATGCCATCATTACGTTCGAAATTGCTTTTTTTTTCGATTTTTTAATAGGGGTTTGAACCATTGTGAATATGGATGGTGGAGTTTCATTCGAGATGAAGGGCTGGGATGAAAAGCCCCTCTCGAATTGAAAAGGCATGGAAGAACCAGGGAAGCAGAGCAGACACAAGACCATTCCGGAGCAGACACAGATTTGGAAAATCCGCTTCTATTTTGCCAGGAACAAATCCGCTTCTATTTTTCCAGGAACAAATCCGCTTCTATTTGGCAAATTCGCTTCTATTCTGCAATCGTAGTCTTGGCAACAAGCAGGCACATTCTTGGGATTGAGTCTTGCTTCCTCGTGCCTTTTCCCTCTCACTTTGCAGATAGATGGTCAATGGCTATGGCTATTCTCATGAGACTCACTATTGGTTTGATGTGTAGATTGCTATCTCAACATCTAATACAGGTGGAGCTTGGGACAATGCAAACAAGGTAGGGATGAGAATATCAGACTTAATCAAGGATTGCAGCCCAAATCTTCTAAAGCTCTCTTTGTTTCCTTCTTTCTTCCTGCACAAATTATGGAGGACTGGCTTCTTGCTGGCCCTCCCCAAAAAGTAATAAGCAGACTTCACATTTTGTTTCTGTGACGATTTAGGGCACATGACTTGCAGCCACAACTTGATCTTTGGTTTTTCTTGAATAACAGTTTGCAAATTCGAAAGAGATCCCAGATTATGGGAAAAAGTACCATGATTTCTATTACATCCCTGATATGATCCACAAAAAGGGTCGCCATAGTCAAATAGAAGCTACTATACACAATGGAAGCTACAAACCAAAAAAAATAAATTAAAATCTGTGTTTTGGTGTTATTGGGAATTTGTTTCAATGGTTCAGATGACACACAAGATATCAATGTTTTTTGGCTTTTTCTTTTTCTTTTTATTTTTCAAAAGAAAACAACTCTCATAACACACCAAAACAAAGAACATTACAGATCAAAAGGATATCTCTACATTCTTTGGACCAAAATGTTCTACCTTATTGTCTACACATGCTAATGATTCTTTGCCAAAAACTCAAGCAGATGAATTCTTGCAGCTTATGGATAATATTCCAACAACTCAAGATAACCAAATGTTCAGTGGTACTAAGAGATTTCCTTTTGAAGAGAAAATACTTGCTACTATCAAATGCATAGCCAAAGAAACAAGCCCATGGCCAAATGGCCTTCCACCAGAATCTTACTTACACTTCTTGATGGCTTTTGAAAATTTAACCACTGATATTCTATTATCTATGCTGGTATAATCACTTTTGTGCTACGCATAGGCAATCCTAATACCTTATCAACATGGAGGACTATCTCATTGATACCCTAGAGCCGATGCCGTCTTAGGTAGGCTGTCTTTTGGGACTCGTACTGAAGATATGATGAAAACAGAGAGATATCTATATTGATCCATTCTCTGTTCATTCCACTCTAATCCACGCTTATAGCATGTTCAGAGGCATGGTGGACCACTAACGTGATTGGCTCCCTGCTCAGGTGTCCCGACCCGGATGGGTGAGGACACATCGAAAGGACTTATGTCTATAAAGCGAGGGAGTAGTCATATCCATTGAAGAAAGCGGCTATACATATCTCATTGAGAGCACTACCTATAAGTCTTTCTGGTATTTGTACTCCAACTGCATCAACAAATAATACCACATTTTATCTTCTAAATCTGCCAAATCAAGGGGCATCCTTCTTTATCACATCAGTTTACTTCCTTTGCTTTCTCAAGCGTTAAGCCATCAATGAATTCTTCACCACTTACGAGGAATTTAATTTCATCTTGGAATCATGCATCAAGTGCATTTTCACATAGTAATAGTGAGTTGTGGCATCTTAAAACTAGTATCTTTTGGAATCCCAAGTTGGCTTTTTCTAACGGTACCCCCTTGGCTATCAGACATCGTAGGGTTTATCATAAGTGGATGCATCATAATATCTCACAGTTGGGGGATTTATGGATTCATAACAGGCGAATAACATCGACTGCTTTCAAAGCTAAAGTTAGGGGTCGTTCCTCTGACAGAGCCTTATTTAAACATATCATGAGAACACTGGCCATTAGTCTGAGTGATAAGAAAATTGATTGGTCTGTGAATAATAGGATGCAATATAAAGTTTGCAGCATTTAAAATTATCTTGCCACCAATGAGATGCCTTCAAAAGCCAGATTTATTGGAACATTTCTGTCGATTTAAAGTACAAGATTTTTAGGAATGCTGCAACTCTTACTCACCTCTAAAAATTAGCTATTTCATTTAGCTTCTAGTTAATAAGAGTGTTCCTAGTATGGACACCCTTCATTGGCATCAAAGCAATAATCCAAATGCCATCTCTATCATCTCTCCAGAATGTCCCCTTGGCTGCAGACAAAATGAAACTATTGAGCATATTTTTATTTGTTCCAAGTTAGCAAAATTTGTGGTCATGGTTTTATGGAAACATTAATATTGCATGCTTAGTAATTTGCTGCACTTTGTTATGAATGATTCAACTTTGAGAAATACCATCTGATTTAATGCATTATAAAATGTGTGGAAATATAGAAACAAATGCTTGCATGGAGGGCATAATGTATCATGCATTTGAATTAAATTAAGCATTATTTACGATCTGGAACTAGCAGCCACTTCTCACAAAAGTAAATGCATTAAAAAACTTCATAATGTTAATTGGAATGATATTGGAATGCATGACTTTTATAAACTCAATTGTCATGATTAGTTTTAATGCTGAGAATTTGTTTGATAGGTTACGTTGAGACCTACAGTTATAGACTGGATAACATTTGGCATACACGAAGCAGGACTCTATCAAGGTAGGAGTCTGATAGACAGTGTGCAAGCTGACGAGAGTTACTGGACTGGAAAAGTCAAGGGTAAGATTTTAAATTGGTTGTATCAAGTGCCAAGTAATGAAATTAGCTGGGCCATAGAACTTTGTAGACATACAAGATGGTTACACTATTTCGGTTTATGGAGATCAATAGCACGAAAATGACATATGAGTAGTTTGAATTTTATGGGGAATTATATTATTATTACAGGAGTAGAGCATATTTATATGGAACATTATTGCATCTAATGGCAACCTGTAATGCAAATAGACTGCTCGAGATGTTGAACTGAGGATAAGACTCATCCTATTATTTTACTCCAGAATTCACTGACCATTTCCCCTATCTCGAGACATACTTCTTTTTTACAGATTCAAAGCAATTTTAGGGTTCTCAATATCTTCGAAAAGCTTTGAAGGCATTAAATGTTGCTTTGGAGTTGTACTTCAGTCAAGTTCTGGGAGATTTGATTCAAGTTTTGCTGCAGATCGACTCGATCAGCCAATGATACGAATAGTGTTTCACGAGCTAAATATTCTAAATGGTTCAATACTTGAACTATTTCACTTGCTATTATATGTTTTTAGAGTTTGCCTTAACTCTATGGGGCATTAACTATATACATTATATTCTAATGTTTTGGCTTATATATTTGCCCATCCTTAAATGGACAACTCTATTTTGGTCCTTTTATAGGCTATTTTACATTGTCTCCTTTAACTATGGAAATTGCCCTATTTCTATTTGTGTTCTAACTTAAATGAATAAGAAATCCCTCTCTCTCTCTCTAAAAAAAACCGAGGGAAAAAAAAACGGAAAAAAAAAATCATGACAAAAATGCAGAACTTGAAGTTGAAGAGCACCGTCAGGAACATACAAGATGTCATGTTGAAAAATCAGGCCATCTCAGACGTGAAAAACATCATAGTTTGAACGTTGGCTCTGAAATTAGTTAGCAACTACACCGAGAAAGTGGGCATTTATAGTTTTGGTGTTGTGTGTGCTCCCAACTTCTTGCATTGGAAGGATATGGCATATTGCCACAATCATCACGTATGGACTGAAAGCATTTGTAACATTTTTCTCGATGACTTCAAAAAAAGAGGAAATAGAAGTTGCCAAGGGGTTGGATTTGAGGCAACATTCTTCTCCGAAAAAACCGTTCAATGGACTTCTTAACTTCAGGTAAAGAGGGGTCACCCCTTATAAGGGCATTGTAGTTTCCCTCATAACTGGAGGCAGAGTGATAGCCTCAGACATGGAAGCACGAGCGGCAGAATCAATAGGTTTCAAGCCAACGATATTCTTGAAGCCACGAGCACTAGACTAGAATAGATTGAGTAATTTGGGTTTCCAAGTTGCCAAAAACTAGAAGCTGGACTAGCCTTCGAATAAAGCTTGTATCATCTCCTCTAATAGCAGAACCTCCAGCACAGGAAAATTGATCAGAATAGAGACATATGTTGTCTATGATGGAAACTCAAAAAATGCCCATAGGCCCTTCAATGTAGCCCCACCCGATATATTCAGTGTTCACCAAAATAACTGATCTGTGAATGACTAGGATTTGAACAGAAAGAGATGATGGAATGGAGAATGGAAATGAAGAAGCAGAGGCCTCTAATGTTGAATTTACTACTATAGAATGAAAACACAAGAGAGAAGAGAGATATGCACCACAATAGAAGATATGTTTATTCAATATGAGATCACATATATATAGTACCATAAAGGTAAAGGCTAAATACGTCTCACAAAGGGCAAGTCTAAATATAGACTAGCGCTAACAGCCCACCAGCGAATTTAGTCCTTTACCAAATAAGATATAGAAAATATTGCGTCTCTAAATGTAAGAAGACCAATTCGCAAAGCATCACAGATTATAGATGAATTCCCCACTTGCGAATTTAGTCTCACACTCCGATAAAAAAAGCTTTGGTGGTCACAAAGGAAAAAACCCGAGTGCGCTACAATTTTCTAATATCTCATCTGATTGTCAAGGACACCAAGAGCTCTAACATTGTCTTGATGCCGCTTTTCACCTAGTGACTTAGTAAAAATGTCTGCAACCATAGCAGTAGCTGGACAGTATTCCAATCGAAGTACATGCTTTGCAACTTCAAACTTAACATAATGATAATATGGCTCAATATGCTTGGATTTGGAATGTAAAACTTCATCCTTCGACAATGCAATAGCACTTTGATTGTCACACATGAGTATACTCGATCCATCTTGAGCTTGACGTAAGCACTCTAGTAAACTTCGTAACTAAACAAGTTCTCGGCTTGCCAAAGATGCAGCAACATACTCTGCTTTAGCAGTGGAAAGTGAAACACATCGTTGATTTTTACTCATCCAAGACATTAAAGATTTTCCTAAGAAAAAGCAACAACCACTTGTTGATCTGTACATGTCCGGACAACCACTCCAATCTGCATCAGTGTACCCAAGCAGTCTGAAAGCATTCGAACTTGTTTGCTTAGTGTATATGACACCATAATGAATTGTGCTTTTTAAATACGCTTAGCATTGTGCCAATGTTCCTTTCCAGGATTAGTCATAAACTGCCCAAGAGTATTGGCAGCATAACTAATGTCTGGCCTAGTTGCATTTGCAATATACATGAGAGCCCCTACAAGACTTGCATAAGAATACTTCTGCATCTCTAATTGATCTTCAAAAGTCAGTGGGCATTGCTTCTTTGACATTGTTGTCCTTGTACTACTAACTGGTAATAAAGTAGGATGATCTTTAGCAGAAATCAAGCCAAACTTTTCAAGAAGTGTTTTCATGTATGTAGACTGAGAGAGTTGAATAGAGCCTTTGTCTTTGTCTCTTTTGACTTGAATACCTAAGCATGAGTGTATTTCTCCCATGTCCACCATCTCAAATGCAGAAGAAAGACTTCTTTTGATTGATTGCAAATATTCCAAGTTGTTAGATACCAAAATAGTATCATCCACATAAAGCGCAATTACCACAAAGGAGTCACCATACCACGTTACATACAGGAATCTGTAGAACTTAATAAAAATCCATTAGAAATAAGATAGAGATTCATTTTCACATACCAGGCTCTGGAGGCTTGTTTTAGACCATACAAAGCCTTTAAGCGGCACACTAGTTTCTCATTGCCACATATTTTAAAACCTTCTGGTTGCTGCATGTAGATTTCCTCGCTAAGGTCTCCATTGAGAAAGGCAGTCTTAACATCCATTTGATGTATAAATAAGTCAAACTGAGCAGCAAAAGCTAACAACACTCTAAGACTTGTAAGACGCACAACAGGTGAGAAAGTTTCTTCATAGTCAACACCCGCCACTTGCGAGTATCCCTTTGCTACAAGCCTTGCTTTGAACTTATCAAAAGATCCATCCGCTTTGTACTTGGAGCAAAAGACCCATTTACATTTGATTGGCCTTCGTCCTTCAGGGATTTCAACAATCTCCCAAGTGCCTTTGTTGATAAGTGATTCAAATTCAGCTTCCATGGCCATGCGCCAATTTTCAGCTTGGGACGAAGACATAGCCTC
>JAANSK020297000.1:0-10205 GCA_011763485.2 Isoetes engelmannii
ACAAAATAGACTACACTTCGATAGCATGAAGTAAGGGCGTATCCTCAGTAGCAAGAGAAAATTTGCCCCAAACAAGGAAGGCTTCACAACAAGAAAAAAGCCATTTAACGACATGTATAATGCCGTCTAGACGACGTCTGATGACGTGACACATATGTCCACTAGATGTCGTTAGAGACACGCTGCGCCAGACGTCGCAAGCGATGTCGTACAGATGTCATGTGCGACATGGCTAGACGTCGGCCTGACGTGCCGCAGACAACGGGCGGACGTCGCCTGCGATGTTTATAGCGACGTCTGGCCAGGATGCCACATGTACATGTCAGGCCCGTCACGCGCGTGCATGCCAAGTATATAGGCCACGTCATGCCACGTGTGCAGGCCACGTGTTCCTGTCATGTCGCGCGCAAAGTTGCGCGCGAGGTCGTGTGCACCACGTATGCATGCCACATGTACATGCCACATATTCAGACAACATCGCAGGTGATGTCGTGCAGGCCAGAAAAAAAAAGAAGAGATTAAATTGAAGTTATTATTGCAATTGGATACAAGTAATTTAAGTTTGAGTCAAAAATATATTGAAATTGAATACAAATAATTTAATTTTAAATTGATAATACTAAAAGTACACATATTCACGGATTAAATAGGTTCTAATATATTCTTACCCATCTTTAGACCTATAGTCACATTAGTATAATTTAAAGTGGTATATTGCATTTACATTTTGGAATAAAAACAAAGCGACTTATTAAGAATAGAATATAATTTTTTTTTATCGTCCACGGAGACCAATTGGTCTATGGGACTCAAACAAAGAGAGAATTTGTGAAAAAATTGCAAAGTTTATCCATGGCAATCAATCAGTCGACCAAAAAAATATTTCATGCATGTTTTTGAAGTTTATAGAAAAAATGAACTTTTTTTACATTACATTTCCCCAACAAGTCTTTTAAATGATTCAAAACATTATAATAGATATATATAGAGGTTCTTAATGTAGTTGTATTGAAAAAATACAAACGACTATACTTATATTTTACTACCATAAAACTAGCCTACGTGTTGTTGCTAGAAAGTGTTGTAATTTAGGTATGACAAAAGTACAAATAGCTTATATTTCAAATTTCAGGCTAAAATTCATTTTCGGATAAAAGTTATTGATTTGATTTGGGAACAGCCTTCTAGGAACCAGTATGGGTTCACAAAAGACTGAAAACAGTTTTGACCCTGCCATGTTCAAATGGTCCTATCTCCCTCTCCAGACCTCAGATTAAGGTGCGGGTTTTTGTGTTTTACTCTTTATCTCGTCTAAGAAAATAACAAAATAATGAAAAAAATAAAAAAAATTTGTTTTGTCAAGATAGTTTTACCTTTTGCAAACATGAGATAGTTTTGACTAGACCCCCTTGGGTTCACCTAAGCATAACTTTCAAGTCCATGAGCTGATGGATTTTTAGGTATTTTTCTTATGTAATATGACTGCCATATACTAACTTGTAGAAAGGGTTCGGTGAAAAATTGAGTTATTGAGTTAATATGGATTTTAAAGTGAACAGTGCAAATGAACCATTTTTGGTCTATTTAGGGACAACTCTAGTGTTAAGGTTAATCAAGCAAGCCATGCTTACTAGCTCAAAATTCTCAAAATAGCTCAAATTTGTCAAATTAATAAATTGACGCGTATATTTGGCTTAGTGTAGGATATATTTGGCTCAATTGTTATGTACTTAAATAGGATGCAATCTTTTTTTTTTTTTAAATGACGTAAAACTTTATTAATCAGAAGAAAGTACAAACATAGATGGGGGACTAAAAACCTAGTGGAGAAATTGTCCACCAGAGCAAAACCACCCGCCAATATACAATATCTAAAAGAGTTATATATAAGTGTTAATATGAAGATAGTGGACCTAAATACGATGCTTCACTTCAACCTTAACTGACAAAGATATATAGGCTTTGACAATGTGTTGCTTAGCTTCAATGAGCTCTTGAGCATCAGGGGTTCTAGTACCCTTAAAGATGAAGAGATTTCTTCTTTTCCAAATTGACCAAAGGATCCATGCTGAAACCAGATGAAATGCCCCTTTACCAGATTGTCCCAGAAACTTGGGACACTGCCAGTAAGGCCGACCGACTGTTCAAATTGCAATTGCAGAGACTTTGAAGCCACAACCAAGCCGGTCTAGCATGCTGACATAAGAAGAAACAATGCTCGGTCGTCTCAGTAAGGGGCATGTTGTAGACACTTGAGGATGAAACCTGTGGACCAGAACATTGACACGAACACATCTATGGATGACCTGCCACTACAAAGTTGACAACTTGAGATGGAGCAGCTTATACCAAACCCATTACCAAACTGCTTTCTGTTGATTCACTGGTACCACCAAAGGCCACTTTTATGAGGGGGGCAACACCTCAGCAACAAGAAGGATCTTATACATAGAATTCACCAAATGCTCGACCTTAACATCCTCATGAACCACCCAAAGACGGTAAGCCACTACTTGTAGTATAGGAGGAAGAATGGAGACTACTTTTGTCAATATGCATGATCCCATCTCAAAAGGAGGAACTTGGTCTGAAATTCTTTCCATGTCAGCAATCGTGTTTCATTATGCCATGCAGAAATTGTAAGCACTCCTGCTAGTCTCCAGTGCCGTTGTGTCAGGGGATGAGTTGATGATACCAGAGGCACATATGGTTGGTTATCACCCAAAGGAATCCACCAACAACTAGCTCCAGTAAAATTCCTTGCCATAGGGTGGAGATGGAAAAGAGTGCGCACGATGTTCCATGCACCAAGCAGCCCGTTAAGGAAAAGAAAAGCATTAGGATAAGCTGATAGTGGATAGAAAAGAGCCCAAGAAAGCAATAGTTTGATTAATGAAAAATCAAAGGAGACACAAAGCTGCAATGCCTGGTACAAAAGCCGAGAGCTCGGAGACTCATCAACATTGTTCAGGATCCTCCAGATGTACTTGGAGATCAATACCTTGCTATGTAAGAGAAAATAGATCATCCCAAGCCCCCCACAGTGCTTCGGCAAAAGGCACTTTGCCCAACTGACCTTGACATCAACCTCTTCTTCTGTGCCACTCCATATGAAATTCCTAACAATTCTGATGATGAGTTGCATCTTCACTTATGGCGCTAGTATCATGGAAGCCATATATACATGTGCGCTACTTAAAACTTATTTGGCTACAGTAATCCGACCTGTTATTGACAATTTAGTTGTGGACCACCAGAACAAGTGCTTTTCCAAGTCCTTGATAACAGTATCCCATGCATCTCTTGATGAAATATGAACCCCCACAGGGATATCTAGAAGTTTGGTCGCCTTACCATGAGGAAGGACCTTCCATGGAAATGCAGTAACACATGGTGGAATTGGAGTATCCAGTGTCAACAACGCAGTACACTTCTGCCAGCCAACAAAGATGCCAAATGCTAAAGAAGATGAGCCCAAAAGTGTGATGGCATTCTCCAAATTTTGCTCATCAGCCTTTAGGAAAAGAAAAGTATCATCTGCAAACTCTTACTTTTCACAACATATATAAGGCAGTTTGATGTTTTGTTTGATAGTAATATTTCTTTGAAGGTAATAATTTGGGTTATGAATTTAGATTGACATGTGTACAAGACTATAGCTCTCGTCATATATGCCACTGCATGATTGAAAAGTAATGATGCCAAGGCTCTCTGGTCTTGCATGCTTTTTTGTTGCGCTTTTGTTGTAATCGATTGTAGCTAGATTGGATACGGATACAGATTCATCTAATGACAAGTCTAGTTCAGGGATGCAGCCATAGCTAGGAGTCTGTAGTTTGGCAGTTTATTCAATTTGCCTATTACAAAATGCTTATGCCCATAAGATAAAAGCGGGTTGTTTATGTTTTGCGGATTTCCTGCTCATGTTCATGCTGCTTGCGAAGCGAAGGCCTTCTTGAGAACCCATGTTCCATCTGATCCTTAGTTTAATTTTAGGCTTAGAAATTGCTTTACTCTTCACTCATCCTTAAGATATATTTGTTTCCTACCGTAGGGATAGTTGTTTGGTAATGATTATGTCAAATTCATGGAGGACATTTGTGGAGGGTTATCTACAATAGGAACAAGAACTGAAGGCCTGTTCAAAGACCCCATGGCAAATTTCAAACTTATTTTCATGCTCAGACTCCATTTGTAATGGTATATTCCATCAACCCACCTAGCAAGGGCCATCCCAGGGGAATCAACGACAAAGGAGCTCCTCACTAACGTTGCATAATGCAGCATAGCTTGGTTTGGGAAATTCCCTGGAATCCCTGTAACCTACCGTGCAAAAATGAAATTTAGCAGTACAGATTAAGAACAGCAGGAAAATTTCCTGCTAAAAATGGGGATTTTTCTTGGTACTTCCGGGAAGAATGGAGGGGGAGCTCATAGCTGGTACGCTGCCCTAACTCCAGCAGGAAAACTGCCGATTATAGGGAAAAAATTTTCCGAACCAAGCAGCATAGGTTCTCAATCTGGGCCCTACATCCATGGCGTCAAATTGCATATTCCATCAACCCACTCCAAAATGTCCATTAGCTTGAAGGGTCGAGATGAAGTCTAATCTAAGCGTTGTCATGGAAAACCCTAAATGCCTCGAAGGAAAACGTTTTGGAGGTGATTTTTAGGGCAGCCACGTTTTGGGGAAGAAATGGATCAGCCACGAATCACATGATCCAGAGATCGGTGAAGGAAAATGTTCAGGAAGAGGAGATCAGCGGATTTGGAAGAACGTATTTGGAGGGAGGATTGACGCAGGCAGTTCGTGATTGGGAGAATAAAGCATTTCCATCGGCGGAGCAGTTGTTTTGGATCGGAGCGTGTTAAGTAAGCCTTGTTGCTGTCTATTCATTCAATGTTTTGAATTTAATCATAGAGAAACATATGCTAGTCTACTAAAAACGTTAAGCTTGTTATATGCTAATGTAATCAATAATAAACTGTCCTTATGATCCGGATATTTGATGAATCCGTCTGGATAACATCAATAAGAGCTTAAATTTGGTTATGTATGACCTGAGTTGTTATTTGATTGATACTTTCTTATACTCCCTATTCAAACACAGTCCTACAACAGAGAATAAATGATAACATATATTTGTTTTACTGCTGCATTCTATCATGATGTTAATTGTTGCCACTGGCTTTGATAATGATTTAATGTCCTTGCCTAAGCGGTTAGGAAAAAAAAACGATTGTTCGACTCCAAGATGATTTCATTCTGTTGTTGTGAATGCTACTGCATAAGAATATTCATTGAAATAGTGTTTATCTTATTACCTGGTTCTAAGCGGTTCAATTCCACTGCTAAATAATTGGTATTTTTTCTACTCTGAACATAATGCTGATGATTAAGTTTGGAATGCAGTGGAGCTAGTGCATGAATAACTTGGAATTCTTGTGCATTATTAAGTGTCTTTCAGATGTTTCTTTAGTGTGTCATCTACACACGAAATACCACTACATGTTTGGCTTCACCCATATAAAGAAAGATTTTATTGGTTGATATTTTTATTATGATAATCTTTACCATATGCAAAATACATATCTGATATCCAAGGACTGAGGCTGGGGCTGGGGCGGAAACGCAAGCAGAGAATAAAGAAACAATGAGGTATGGAATGCTTCTTTCTTGTTTTGACTGGCCAGCAGAAAGAGAGTAGAAGGAAATAGAGAATGTTTCTTGTGTATTTATTATCTCTGCCAACTTCATCACGTCTCTTTCCCTCAGTGCCTCTATAACAGAGAAAAAAATAAGAAAGGCTTCATAGCCAACTGTCATTGCTTTCGAAAAAAGAACAGAAAAGAAAAAAGAAAAAGAGGAACTGACATGCCATCGCGACTCTGCTATTCTGCTATAGTGAATACTTAGTCTGCTTGGTTAGGCTCCATCACTTTACCTGCAAGACATTTAAGTCACAGTTACCTTAGGGCGCATCCCCATTAGCGAGCTACGAAGCCTTGCCTTTGCTTCGTGGCCAGTGGAGACAAAAGTTTTTTGATGTTATTTCGGCTGCTCCAACCGGATTTCATCCTCCGTGGCAGAGGCAAATTCAAAAACCTCAGAAGTACCAGAGCACTTCTGAATTCCCCAATTCAGAACTGGGTTTGTCCTCTAGCAAGATCGTTTTGTCAGGTAGTACCTGATATTTTGTCCTTTTTGCTCCATTTCTGTCCTGTAGCTGGAAAAATTGGAGGGCTTTCAATGGGAATGCTCTATCTTTGAGCGCCTTCAATTTGCTGATATGTCAAAGGCAATGAAACAAAGGCAGACGGTAATGGGGATGGGCTTTTAGATCACCTGTCTACAAACAACCCAGAAGAAAAGGTGAGAGGAAAGAAAACAATCTTTACCATACCCAAGAAGAGGCGGATGGACATTGGAGCAGATATAAAAAAGTCGTGAATCGAGGAAGCCAAGCCATAGCTATGCCTACATTCAAGCTTTACCCTTCTCCATGGCTGGATAATCGAAGAGCCCTAATCATGCAAGAGTCCTGCTCCTCTAACTGTCGTGGAACAAGAAAGAAAACAGGAAAAATAAAATAATGCTGCCGAGGCGAAGAAGATGCCAATGGAGAAGCAGTGTCCGATGGCGCCTTAACGCTGTCTTGTGATACTCTACCTCATGACAATCAACAGCAAACTAGTCACTATTGCCAGATAACGCAGTGGGGATTTCAAATCTGGACCACCCAAAGTGGTACATTCAACAGCAATGACATATTCTACGAACCCACCTCCCAAGGATTTGCCCTTCTTCGGGCAAATCAGAAATCCCGGCTGGTGTTGCCCGGTTTCCAACCCCCGCACCTAGGCGGTTACCTAGCACACGATGAATTCAGTGAATGTGATAAAATCTTAAAGGAATCCCCACAATTATAACGGTGGATATGTGCTTTATATTGAAACAATAATAGGGCCAGCCTTTAAGTCTTTGGATTCTACTTCTCAAATGGACGGTCTTGAAAATTAGTTGCGCATGGTCCTTCCCAAACGTCCTGACTCTTGATTCTAGGGGGAAGTTCGTTGATCCTATCGCCGTCGCTTATGGTTTTAGAGGTTAGCATTTTATACTTGTGTTTTATCTGATGTATTTGATGTGCCTGTCCATCATTATCTGTCCATTTCTGTCAAAAGCCATAGGACTTAGAGATTTTGTTGTCCTAGTTTTCAAATAGGCATAGGCAAATCAGAGATCTCTTCATATTTGCGACTGATGATAAGCACCAAGAGAGATGTGGAAGCAATTATTTCAATCATTAAAATCAAAGCATCTTCTATTTGTTTTCCTAGCTATTTTTCTGAAGACTACTCATCTGCACTGAAAATCCTAGCTCTGCCTTTAAAGCTTGGTTTGCAATACGTTTATGTTTAGCTTGCACCTCTGCCTTGTGATCCTAAATATTCCTAATCCTGTATATGGAATCTTATTCCTTAGTTGTACCTCATATGTTGTAGCAAACAAATATTTACAAAGAAAATATTTGCTGCAGTCGAAGCAAAGCATCTTCTGTTTGTTCTCGTTAGCAATCTCAACTAATTAGATATGCTCCGCTTTCCATCAAATCAAAAGCTTATGAGAGTGTGTCAATCTTTTGTATAAGTTTCATTTCATTAAATCATGTTTAGTCTGGAAACTAGGCGAATAAAGCATCTTACTTGTACCAAAATTTCAAAGCTGTCTATAGAAGTCCTGTTTAAACTTGGTTGGAATGTCTTTATGTGTTAATTTTTACTCTTGCATTTTGTATATTGTATATATTGAATGAACCGGAAACAAGCAAAATATCTGCAGCAAAGCATCTTCTATTTCTTTTTAAGCTACCCCCTTTTCTGAATCCTCTATTAATTGCTATTTCTTGTATCTTCTATATCAAACAAAGCAAATATTTTCAGCAGAGCTACTGCTCTATATATGATATGCTGTTTTTTTTATGTTGCTCACGGACATGTACGTATTAAAAATTAATTGTTCTTGATTCATTATATTGCCTCACGCATTCCATATCTCTATAACATGTCTATTTTATATAGTTAAAAAAACAAAGTAGCCCCTTTTTACGATCTTATTGTTCCACTGTCAATTCCAGGTGACGAGGATAGGGCAAAAAGGAACACAGACCAAAATGATGCTCTCTTTTGCCACGAAAGTGGGCTTGCCAGGGAGATACAATATGGCTTCTGCCCAGAGATTCTTCGTTAATTTTCTGAGTTGGATTTTTCAATTTCTTAAAATAATTCATTAGTTTACAAGCAGTTGAAAACATAGCTTTGGAATATAGACTTGAGTCATCCAACAATATGACTCCAGTGAATAAGCCTGAGGATGATGAAGCTGCTGTGACTCCAGTAATAACTTCTCCTGTTGAAGAAAAAACTGATGTTGAGGAGAGTAATGCTGTCACGTCTGAGGAAAAAGATGTAGCATCAAATCCAGTGGTCACTTCTCCTATTGAAGAAAAAAATGATGTTGAGAATAGCGAGGCTGCCACTTCTGGGGATAAGGATGTAGCATCAAATCTGGTGGGAACCGCTGGAGAAAAAACTGATGTTGAGGAGACCACTTCTCAGGAAAAAGATGTTGCACTTAATCCGGTGGTCATTTCTCCTGTTGAAGAGAAAACTGATGTTGAGGAGAACATGACTGCCACTTCTCAGGAAAAAGATGTAGCATCAAATCCGGTGGTTACTTCTCCTATTGAAGAAAAAACTGATGTTGAGAAAAGCAAGGCCGCCACTTCTCAGGGAGAAGACATAGCATCAAATTTTGAAATAACCTCTTCTGTTGAAGAACAAACTGCTGTTGAGGAGAGCAAGGCTACCACTTCTCAAGAAAAGAATATAGCATCAAATTTTGTAAAGCTTTCCTTCAAGATTGCTTCAACGGATCAGGTGGAGGTTATATTGGAACCCCTTGAAGGTTCTAAGAGGAAAATTGCTAGGGACACAAGCCTGCAAAAGAGGAAGACTGAAATTGTTAGGTCAATGAGCCCCCGAAGGACGGAAGTTGTTAGGGCAATGAGTCCCCGGAAGACTGAAGTTGGTAGGTCGATGAGTCCGCGGGGGACTATTGGAAGGCCAATGAGTCCCCGGAAGACTGAAGTTATTAGGCCGACAAGCCCCCGTGACGGAACTGCAGGAACAAAGACTGCAGACGAACACAGCAACATGGAAGCAAAACCTGTGGAAGAAAAGAGCAGTTTAGAACCAAAATCTGTGGAACAACAGAGCATTGTGGACCCAAAGGATGTGGATAAGCCTAGCACTGTTGGAGCAGAGCAAGTGGAGAAACAGAGTGGTATTGCAGCACAACATATGGAAAAACATGAGAAATCTTTTGGTACCCAGTTAGATTATCAGGAAATGACCCCAAAGCCATTCTTGGGTGGTTATTTCAACAAACGGGCTGGTGAGTTGAAATCACTTATAAATGTGCATCACTACGTTGTTTCTATTGCCATTTAAATCATCTAGATGCGATGATGGTCTAGAGCTCTGTTCTAAGTTGCAACATATTATTAACACATGCGTTGCAGGAGTCAAGTACCTCAACGCAGCACAGCAGGCAAAAGAAAAATCGAAGGAGGCAACTCCAGTAGAGATGTTTACTAGACAAACACAATTGTCATTGTTGAGAAATCAACGCTGCAATACAATTCGGGAGGCTTGCACTCAAATGGATCGGCGTGATCTTGTACTTGATTGGAGTTATGATTATATCCGTATTCCTGGAAGATATGTGGATTCCATAGAGTGGGAAGAAAGGCGTAGGTTAGCTTCTATTGTAATACAAAAGTGTGTACGTAGGTGGATTGCGCATCGTAATGCTAGAAGGTTGAGGAAATATATGCAAATGAGGAAAACGGTAGGAATGCTCTCGGCCTGTTGCAGTGCTAAAAAAGTCGTCGTAGGAATCGTATATACTGTATTCATTCTGGCTTGCTAACAGTTCACCTTTTTTCAACTGTTTCCAGTTCTTTGAAGAACAAGAGAAGAAACAGAAGGTTGAGCTTGAGCAAACTCTGAAGCGTGACTTTGAACGGCGGTTGAACCCAAGGAAGCCTACAGATTTTGGTACTCTTTATGCGGAGCTGGAAGCATGGTATTTGCAGGTAATCAGGCACATAGATCTTCTAACTTGGTGCATCTTTACCTGG
>JAANSK020297011.1:0-10204 GCA_011763485.2 Isoetes engelmannii
CATGTGTCTTGACTAACCACTGGTTAGTCAGGACATGTGTCCTGACTAACCACATCCCGGACGATATATACGCTCTTTCGTCTTGATGCATACGGCTCTAGGAAGATGAACGACACGGAGACATGCTACCCAACACGGGATCAAGAGCTTCTAGCTGTTATGGGAGCCCTGAGGGAATGGAGACACTATCTATTGGGAAGAAAATTCCAAATAGATATAGATCGTCAAAGTCTCCATTACATCTTTACCCAACCACACCTCAACTTGAAGCAAAGAAGGTGGATGGGGTTCCTAGAAGAGTACGATTTTGAAATCATGTACAAACCAGGTAAGCTTAAAATTGAAGATACTTGCTGACGGATAAAGACTTCCAAGAAGCATGGACTAGCCTCTCTAAGGAGACAAAAACAAATAAGCTGGTCACCGAATTAGATGACGCCGACATCGTAGATGAGTGGAAGGTAGATTAAAAGTCTACTTCCGATGCCACAAAAGTAGACAACCTTGAGAGAAAAGAGGGCATATAGGGATATGCATGATAAAGGAGCACCTCTAGTCTATGGCCATTATCGAGGAGAATCCACCCCCTACGCCAAGGGTAATGAAAGGTGTAGGCATTATATATCATGTTAGGCATTATAGGGCGTTGTCTCCACGACCACAATGGAAGAAGCATCTTTTTCCTATGCCGGGAGATTAGTCTTGCATCCACTTAGTTAATATAATTGTATTAAATGGGTGGTTCCCTATAAACCAACTTTGTAATATTAAAATTTAACTAACAAGTGTGACTTGCAGGCCAATGAACTCGAGGACAGGGCAAGAGATCGCATGGGAAGACTTGTGGCAAATAATGATATACTCATACGCCACAAGGAGCTAGTTAGCCGATAATGAAACTCTGAGGATATATTCAGGATTGTATGAATTATGTGCTTTGATCTAAGACACATTAAAATGCCTTAGAAGAATTATTGTCGTGTTTGATATTTAATATCTTGAAATATTACCTTAAAGGTGTACTTGTTTAAAATAACCTTTAATTGTAATCAGTGCATGCATATAAATGTACTTTTGGCAAGGATCATGCAGGATTCAAGGTGGGGAGACCAATGCTGTGGACAACATCAATTCAAGGTGGGAAGAATGTGACATTCTAGGATAATATATGATATAAATACCTATATTATACTTGCCTCATCACTACTACATGCCGTATGTACGACATGTACCCCATGGGGTGGTGCACCCCTAAACCCCAATATATTGCACATGTTGCAATATGTGAATATATTAAGCTAACTGCCGCATGGCGCAACCCCATGACCTGACCTCTCATTGTCAACTCTAAAAGGGTGTACCCTAAAGGTACCCCATCTATAACAGGGGAGAAACCCTAAAGCACCCCTTTCTAGGAGCATTGAGATCAGTGCCAGCAGCCTTTAGCAAAGTCGCCTTCGTCAGCAAGTCGCCCTCCAGCACCCATTCTTGGGAAGTGTGCCTGCTTCAGTTCCCTCCAGCAATCTCGATATCAGCAACATTTATCTCAGTCGCTGCCATAGAAGCATTCAGAGGAGCAATGCCTACCACACAAGGATCCGATAGGTGCTACCTACTCCTATTTGATTCTTAGATCAGCCATTAGCCATTTTCGTCCCTATTTCGACCTATAGGTAGAACTGACCAATGAGTCCTAACCATATATTATGTATAGGTAGATTCGTTTTCTTTTGGAAGGCGTGGAACTCTATTAATCAGAAGAAGGTACAAACAAGATGGGGGACTGAAAATCTAGTGGAGAAATTGGCCACCAGAGCAATGTTTAGGTAGATTCATGTTCTATTATGTTATCTGGATTCCTTGTGATGTATCATGGATGATTTGTTAGCACTCCTGTGTATTGGGAAGGGGGGGGGATAGAGACCTGGACCTTGTAGCATGATGATCCTAGTTGTATTAATACCCAATTAATACGGGCTGTGCATAAAAGCACGTCTGCGCTGTAGGTGGCGCCAGACCGGCTGACAAGGAGGAATTTGTCCCATAGCGGTTGATCCCTTTGGTGTGTAAGGCCTACCGGGACACATTGTGAGCTAGGCCTAATACCATTATACACTGCATGAGGCTACAGTATAAGCTCGCCACCTCTTGGGTGGTGAGGCCACCTTCAATAGGATTGAAGTCGTATACAAGCAGTGGTAGCCCTCTAGCTCGCCTGCTATAGGCATAGATTCTATAGAAGAGAGAAGTCCCTTCTTGCCTCATCGGGACTAGGGAGATGCAACCCAGGATTAGTCCCCTTGGCTATGGCCCCGGCAGGCTACGGTCCGGTCCCAAGACTTATCAGCCTATCTGCAAAGTATGCACAGGAGGGGCGGAAGGAGTGGGCTACCCAACGACCATGTTCTAGGCCAGCCAAATTCATTGCCATGAATTATGTCTGTATTGAACTCCGAAGACCTCAAGCCGTTAGTCATACCTTGAGTCTGAGCCTTGTGTAAGATTTTCCATCGATGTTGATATGTTGTTCTCATGTTGATATGGTGATCCAACCTTCGAGGTGGGTTTCTGTGTATTATGTTGTTGTTTGTACCTATGTTGTATGCTTCCGCATTGCTAGGTGGATCCCGAGGGAGATGGGATAAATGACACATCCAGTCCTCCCACGTAGAATTCTTGCCCACCATCAAGAATTCCACGTCAGATGGATGGTCTCTAGTTGGTAGCATGGCCTATGAGGGGGAATGTCCAGTTCTTATATGATGGGAACATCGTATACCAGCCGGGGACGTTACAGCATTTTTCAAGGTTACTTCAACAAATTTCTCAGCCGTTTAAGAAGTTTGACTATGATCTCTTCTATAGATAAGCTTAGGTTACGAGACTTTAATTGAGTTGGAAATGCATTGATCTGCAAGAAGTTTGGCTATGATCTCTCCTATAGAAGCTTGTGCTAAGCTTAGGTTACGGGACTCCAATTGAGTTGAAAATGCATTGATCTGCAATTATCGTAAGTTCATGTAATCAAATTCCTAGATTTGAAGATAATGAAAGATGGTGTAACCAATACGAAGCATAAAATAGAGCATGGCAAGATACTTCCTTCTGACGTTTAAATAACTCTTTCCAGAATTCCCTTAACAACTACAAACAGAGCAACATAGCAAGGGCCTAGGAATATATTGAATTCAAAACTGTACAATTGTACTGTCAGCAACATACTTCTTATTTCGGCAAAGAGATTGGACATCCAAGAAGTGCATTGATACTCACTTCGAGATCCTTGATTTGTAACACATTCTACCAATTAAAAAGTTAACGATTGATTATCTGATATGAAATGAAACATACTTTATCCAAAGCACCAATTCATAGAATGTTCTTACAACAAATAGAAGGCAAAAATTGGATGGCAGATAAAATAGGGAATTTTTAAACCCAGAAGATGTCTGAAGTCTCAAGACCCAGATAAGGCAGAAACAGAGAAATGATGGTCGCAAGCTTCCTTTGATGACATAAAGTGGTCTCGTTGCATTCTGCTAAATTTTTTTGAACACCATTTAGTTTCCAAAATGTGCCATATATTATAAAATTAGATACTTACAATTTCAGTCGTTTACGAAGTTTGGCTATGATCCAAAATCTAAATTTCAAAAATTCCACACTAATATCATCATCGCATGCATGTAAATAAACTAGAGAAGAAATGGACCTGCTAAAGAGGAACCAGACTCAAAGAGGAAAAGAAGGAAAAGAAGAAAGAAAACTATTGTTTTTAACGTCCCCTTGTCTCCTTGAGGGCCTGGAACATAGTTTGGACGGGTAGTGAGCATTGCTTCCAACAATCCAATGTTTTTAGTACATTTTTAGAACTTGTCGACCAAGGGTTGAAACCTTGCAATACTATTGTTCATTATTTAATTGGCCTCCGTGGACGGTAAAAAACTTATTCTATTCTATTCTACTTTTTGATCACATATTCGAGTACCATTACACCTTAGATCACCATAAAAATAGAGACATTTTAGGAAACAACTATCTTGATATTATATGCAAATATTGCTTCGCTAATTACATAGATAAGGCTCAAAAAAGATGAGCTAATGCTATGATTAAACAAAAACAAAACTGAATTGAACTGAGCTGCCCCCTCCCCCCTCCCCCCCGCGACCACAGCTTGTTGATACAGAGGAGTGACAGTGTCAAAGAGGATCAAAAGCATAAAAAAAAAAGCTCTGAGGAGATGGCCCAAACTAGGATCCAATAGAAGCATAAAGATGATGTACATAAACCCAATGTAGAAGCATAAAGATCATGCACGTAGACCCAAATAGATGCATAGTAAAGGAGAAGAAGAGGGGAAGAAAAGGGTTTCCCCAATGCTACTATACTACTGTGAGAAGAACGTCGAATAAAGAGAACCATATAAAGAGGCCGAATATATATCCCACGTCCTCTCCCAAGAATGACAATCACCCAAGAATGACAATTCTACGTTGTGGATCGATAACATTTTATGCGTCCCTTCTGTGTTTTTGATCCAGCTAAGCAGCCTAGATATTAGGCATGCTTTTCTAAGCGAGGACAGAAAAGACTTCTTGGTTTTATTATGCAAGCTGCAAAATGCTATTTCAACTGCAATTTTAACGACCCCGGGGATTCAGCTTTATAATGTTGGTATACGTCATCTGTGTTCCTCAAGTTGGACAAAATCCCCCTTATGCAGATTTCTGCGAACATACTTTGGTCTGTATATGGATTCTGTAAATGACAGCTTTCTTTGTCTCAATTATATCTACCAATTTTCTGCTGCTCATTCTTGTGGGGGTCAGTTGCTATGCACATTGGCTTTCCTTCTGGAACACCTCTTGTGCTTATTTCTATGCATGATTTCCTCTATTGTCTCATGCTAATGGTGTAAATTTTGTAGAAAAACCTTTAACTTCTAGAAAATGCCTCAGGGCTTGGTCATATAGAATCAAGATGATGATATGATTTCCTTCGGGCCTTCAGGCATTTTTTTTTTTAAATAGCTACGTGCCTTCGGGTAAAGAATAGACAGAATAAGGAAGGAGGCAGAAGTTTAGAATTTCATTTGTAGGTAGACAAAATATAGTAGCCTTATGCTAAAGCAGATAAATAAGAGCTCTCTTCTATACCTTTTGGTGGGTGCTTGTTGATACAAAGGAGTGACAATGTCAAAGAGAATCAAAAGCAGAAAAGATGTTGAAGCCCGACCACAATTTGTTGATTCTGAGGAGTGACTGTCGAAGAGAATCAAAAGCAAAAAAAAAAACTCTCTGGAGATGGCCCAGACTAGGATCCAGTAGGAGCATAAAGATCATGTACATAAACCCAATGTAGAAGCATAAAGATCATACATGTACACCCAAATTGATGCATAGTAAAGGGGAAGAAGAGGGGAAGAAAAGGTTTTCCCCAATGCTACTATATTGTTATGAGAAGAACGTCGAACAAAGGAAACCATATAAGAGGCCGAATATATATCCCACGTCCTCTCCCAAGAATGACAATCGCCCAAGAACGACAATTCTACCGTGTGGGTCGATAACATTTTATGTGTCCCTTATGTGTTTTTGATCTAGATAAGCAGCCTAAATATGAGGCATGCTTTTCCTGGTCAGGGAAGACTTCTTGGTTCTATTGTGCAAGCTGCAAAATGCTATTTCAACTGCAATTTGTAACGATCCCGAGGATTCAGCTTTATAATGATGGTATACGTCATCTGCGTTCCTCAAGTTGGACAAAATCCCCCTTATGCAGATTTCTACAAACATACTTTGGTCTGTATATGGATTCTGTAAATGACAGCTTTCTTTGTCTCAATTATATCTACCAATTTTCTGCTGCTCATTCTTGTAGGGGTAAGTTGCCATGCACATTGGCTTTCCTTCTGGAACACCTCTTGTGCATCATTCCTATGCATGGTCTCCTCTATTGTCTCATGATAATGGTGTAAATTGTGTATATAAACACCTTTAACTTTTAGAAAATGCCTTTGGGCATGGTCACATAGAATCAAAATGATGAAATGATTTCCTTCAAGCCTTCAAGCGTGTGTTTTTTTTTTTTTTTTTTTTTTAATAGCTACGTGCCTTTGGGCAAAGAATAGACTAGAAGATAATAAGATAGAATAAATTTTTTTTAGCGTCCACGAAGACCAATAGGCTATGGGACTTTAAGAGGGGGTTTAAACTACCTCGAGTCGTTTACGTACTTTTGACACTCTTAAATAATGAGTCGAGCATCTGCAGGTCCTGTAAAATCAAATCCTTCGGCTAGATGAGGGCTTCAACAGAGGGTATGCTTTCATTGGTAGAACTTGTCTAGAGATTGCAAATCCTGCCTTATTTCAGGGGTTTCCTTACTCTATTCTATCGAAGTTCTTCATGCCCAAATTGTACAGAAAGTAAATATCATACAAAGGTTGGGAAGCAACTCTCTTACATGAAAGGATTTGCAGCCCTACAAATGCTTTCATCCTAATGCATACCCAGAGCACAAGAAAACAACAAGGACTCTTTTCTCAAGGTCAAATTTGCACTTAGAACCTCAGAACTCCAGTTATCCTGCGGCAAGTTATGGATTTAAATGTCTGCGAGTAAATCGCATAGAGGATGTATTGGTGGCTGAAAAAAGCATCAAAAATCCCTTGGAGCCCTAAATTTTAACTATGGAAGCAAATTTGTATTTTGAATCATCTGGAGCCCTAAATTGCAGAAGTTTTGCGACGATTTCAAGACTAGCGAAGCTGTAAAAAACAGAGCAAAGCAAGGGCATTGTGGAGGAACTAAGACAGTCATAAACTACTCTAGAAAACACGTGGGCATTTCTTAGCAGTTAGATTTCAGAAGGCTTTTGTGATAACCTTGGGTAAATTATCGTCATAATCTTCAGCTACTCCAAATTCCAAATTATAACCCATGTTTGATCCAACGGTTGCGAATGTTTGGATCACGGATAAATTGCAAAACTTATGATTTAAGAATCTATAATAACTGAAGACGATGTGAGAAAGATAAGATAAGATAAGATAAGATAAGAGAGAGATGTTATAAAAAAAAAAGGATTTGAAAAAATGACGGGTGCTAGTCCCTTTGAAATCCTGGCATGGACCAACCTAGAATATTCCATATGTTGCTAAATCCTAGCCACTATGATGGAAACCTAAATCTGGAATGATGGATACCTAAAACTGGAATACCAACAGTATAAAAATATGCCTAGAAAATAAGCTTATTCAATGAATACATAATGGTTTACCTAATTTAATACAGGAATGCACAATGGTCAATGTAATTTCCACATCAAATAACAACGGTCTATACTATTAGATAACCTGCTCCTCAGGATTAGAACCTGAGTGTCACCATTGAGCATTACCAGGATGGAACCATTACATTCAAGCTCAAGAAATCATGGCCAGATTTGAAAACACACATCACATAAACTTAAGAACTAGTCAAGAAACCTTGCTTTAGATCGATTTTTTCCTGCTCTAGCATATGCGGACAGCAGACAATAAGGTTTTGAAGCACAAAGAATCGTAAAAAATATCAGATTTTGTATCTAAACTACGGTCTGAGCATGGGCGAAACAAAGGAGCATCTGGCTACACGTGCACATCGTCTCTATCCAGTATTAAAGTGGATAAAACAAAAGAAATTCGGCAACTTTTTGTGAGATTTGAAGACAGAAGAATGGGAAGTCGGATGAGCATAAATAATCGATCATTTCGCAAGGGCAAAACGAAGGAATCTGAATCTGAAGGTGAAGCCGAAGCAACAAAACCATGTGTGCCATGACCTCTGGATCTGCACCAACAGCTCTATCGCTGCTTGCAACTCTTGTGCAAGAACGCCCCTGCCACCACCCCTGTGCAACCAAAGAATACACAGAGAGGAGAGGAGCACCCACCAATTCAGAAACACTCATCAACCGTACAAATTTGCCCTAAATTTTACACTCAAAATTCATTGCAAAAAAAGCCCAATTATAGCAACATTCCAACCCAAAAAACCCAATTACAGCAACGTTTCAACCCATACAGTTTGCAAACACCCATACAATTTGCGAACCATTGTAAACCAGGGCGTTTGATCCTTTCGTCCAGGATAATGTGTTGGAAAATGAAGAAATGCAATACTACAAGTTGGTGACTAATACTATGGGTGCTTGGTTGTTTGTAAATGTAGTGCTTTCTGCACGGTTGCATAGGGTTGCATGGTTTCTCCTCTCTATCAGATTTTGAACTCCTGTTTTGATTTTGTTTTGATTTTGAATTACACGGGAGAACCTTATTATCTGGTTGTCTTTGGTATTGAAGCTGTACTTAATCACCCGGTACTGCCAATCACAAGCACTTTTTGTTCTCCAGACATCCAATTTTTAAATCATTTTAAGGATTACCCAATTATAAGAAGCTGGACAGAAATAGATTTGTGAACCACCATGAATATAAAATTAAAAAAAAATGAAGCTTGGTCCTTTCCACAAATTTCGTTCCATCAACTAAATTAAGGATGTATTACAGATTGGTCTGCCAATAACGAAGGAGACAGAAGTTTAGATTTTCATTTGTAGGTAGACAAAATACAGTAGCCTTATGCTAAAGCAGATAAATAAGAGCTCTCTTCTGTACCTTTAGGAGGAACAATAACTAGGGGACTCGGGCAATGATGTGAGCAGTACTCACTCACACTACCAAGCAGGACACTGTACATAATAAAGAAAAATAGTTAGTAACCAATTCAAAATTTAATGGCTGCCCTTTTGATAAAAGCTCTGATAAACCCATGTAAAAGAAAATGCGGAATTGATATGTTTCCAAGTGAAAACAAGGTATGTTAAAAACAATAAAAGGACATTCTACCAGGTAGAATCGAAAATAATGTATGTTAAACACAAGAAAAGGACATTCTACTGGGTAGAATTACTAGTTCATACTCTAATAACTTCAACGAACGCCACACCTAGTCTAATCAATACCTCTTGACAATACCCAAACCCCTACTACCCATAACAACGGCCACAGGGCTTAGTCTGGCTGCCTCTGCACATATTAGCTTTCCAGGATCCCCATATATTATGTTTGTTTCTGTCCTGACCTGCAGAAAATCAGTGCATTTAACCATATGGCATGCCAAAATCTACATAAAATATTTTCAGAAATAGAAGCCACTACTGCAGTTAGTGCCAACCTTGAAAGGGGTATCTCCTGTCCTTTACATAAAGACGCTTGTATATTTAGGCGTTTATAAATGGCTGTAATTCTATTTTAGAATCTAGAAATAGGCAACGAACTTCAATGCAAAACCGCTATGCCAAGGACAAAGCAATATTTTACCAAATTTCATCATGTGATGCAGCTTTGCTACCTATTTACCCTTATCAAACTGTGTCTCAAGAAGATGACTAAACTGCGTCCACTGAGAAGCCACAAGTTTTAGAACTGAAGCTTAGTTATTTGCAAAAGACATTTCCATAGATGCACATGCACAGCTAATCTACTTGAACATCTATTGCCGTTTATGCTCCACGTGCCTAATGTTCAAAGGAACGAATCGCTCCAGAAGAGGATTTTGTGATTGTTCTCTCTAACAATGTTAGATGCAACAGGACAGATGGATGGAGCGCCTTCTATGTAGCTCCTCTACATTGTAAAATTTGAATCTGAGATCAGAACCAGAAGGTAGTTTTGCAAAGCGACTTATGACAAAAGGCAAGCCAGTCCTCAAGTTTGTCCCAAAACTGCAGGCACAAGTAAATTCCTTCCCAAATTCTCTGTCAATGATTCTGATCTCCTGGTGGTGTTTACTAGGAAGAGATCTAAAACTAGAAAAACAAGATAAGACCTACAACGTATACATCTATAGAAGGTTCCAGCCTATCATATCCACTAACCATTGCCACTTCATATGCTTCTCTGGCTAGGTTTTCCAACAAGCCTTGAGTTGCTTCATAAACAACATTTTCTTCCTCATAGGTTTTTGGGTTAACACAAAGCTCTTCCGATCCCTGTCCTCCTGCAAACCAACGTACTGGTCAAAGTTAGGACGCAATAAAAAATAAGAAACAATTTCTAGTTACACTAACAGATGCCATAGTCATTAAATATTAATCAGCTAAAATATCTAACTATTAGATCCCCAGCTCCCATGGATCAGTTATTTGACAAAATCTC
>JAANSK020297022.1:0-10204 GCA_011763485.2 Isoetes engelmannii
CTTGTAAGGAAGAGTGTATACTTTATGCCCAATTCTTATCAGAAATTACAGTTAATATTTTGCAGCAAAAAACATTGGCCATGCCACCTGGCATAAATTCTTCACCAGGAACTGCAACAAATTATTAAGGCCGCTGCCATTCTTATGTTCCGATGTGTCTTCAGTTTGATCTCTTCTAGCGATTTACCCATCATTCTGAATAGTCTACTTGCACTCCTACTGATTTACCCAAAATTCTAATTAATCTACTTGCATTTACCCAGCATTTTGAATAATCTACTTGCGTTCTCGATGAGATACTGGACAGAATGAATCCTAGCCTGCTTCTACATAACAGGAATGTCCATTTACTGGACATTCTTGGTATGTCAACCATGCCTTCGCCTGATGGCGTCGCCATAGTTTTCATATATACAGAATGCTATATTGATACTAGAAATATAGACATTTTGAGAAGCACTAAAAGATGTAAAGGCATTTTTTAAACTTGCCCAATAAATTCAATGTGATATATAGCTATTGAGTGCTTGGTAAAATAGGATCCGATTGTGAATTTTGTTTGCAAGAACAATCCAATTCAAAACTATAATTGGATGATAAAACTGCAGTTTAGTTTTCAATAGGAAGAAAACGTTTCCCCGATGCTGGTTCTTTACCTAGATCAGGTAAAAACTGCCTGCTAAATTTCAATCCAACAAAGTAGAACTGCCTCAATCTAATCAAGTTTCGGGTCGAAATGTAAACCAAGAGTTTGCACTGCATGGTCGAGATTTCGAGTACCATTTCTACCGAATGAGAGAGATTAGGAGTTTGGGGATCAAAATAAGGCATGGGAGAGATTTGGAGTACCATTTGCATTAGAGAGATTAGGAGTTTGGGGACCAAAATGTAGTGGTGGGAGGGTGTACACCCAGACAATTAGCATACAGAAACACAAAAGCTTAAAATTCAAGTCTCATGGCTATCAAAAACTTTGAAGCCCAATACTACAAAAATATGGAAAAGGAACTATCAAATTCACTCCTGATAACGAAATTCGAAACCTAGTGTTTATCATGCACTAATTTTTCTTTAGCAGTTTCAAAACTCTTAAAACACTTGTAGTACAGAAGCAAAGAAATTCAGCAGTCGTTTACTTTTATAAAGTTAGAATTTAACTGTCATTTTACGGAATACACTATACAAACCAAATAAGCCATTATGCAGTGCAAAATAGAACACATAAAAACAATAGAAAACCCTTCCACAGTACACCAACACTGTGGGTACTTGTAGAATTCATGGGGATGTAAAATGTGCAAAGAGGGTAGCTAGACATGTTCGCATATTAGATCCAAGCAATGTAGCACTATATGTATTGCTTTCCAACATCCATTCTTTAGCTGGGGGATGGGTGGAGGTTGAAGTGAGAAGGCAGATGGAGAGGCATCAAAAAGCAACCAAGAATCAGTTGGATTGAGATGGGAAATAAGGTGCATGAATTCTATGCAAGGGATAAAGTATGCCTGCAGACCGAAGAAATCTCTGCACAGATTAATGAGATACTTGAAGGAGATAGGTTACTTCCCCCATATGGAATCAGCGTTGCATAATGTGGAGGAGGATGTTATATAATGTTGCATAGTGTGCATAATGTGGAGGAGAGCATTGCATAATGTGGAGGAGGATGTTGCATAATGTATAGTGTGGATAATTTGCGATAAATATACGATAACTGATTGGCACTTTAGTGCCTGCTAAGTTCAAGATAACTTAGGATCTATCAAGTTATCACTTTAATGCATGCTATAAGTTCAACATAACATAGGTTCTCTTTTTTCTTGTGATTGCAGTCGTGTTGCAAAGCTATAATGGTGTACTAGGTTCTGCGGTGAAAGCTTATCTACTTGTTATTTATTGCAGAGAGAAATGAAAATCATACCTAAACCTTATAGTCATATGGGATCTTAATGCAAGGGTAATGCAACTTGTTATTTATTGCAGAGAGAAATGAAAATCATACCTAAACCTTATAGTCATATGGGATCTTAATGCAAGGGTAATGCAACTATAACATCAGAAAGGATCGCCAATAGCACCTTTTCGATCATACTTAAGATTGAGAATTCCTTTTTAAGTAAAACTTATTGTGTTGGAAAGCTCTTTTAGAGATCAAAAAGTCTATAAAGCAAAGACAAATAAAAGATTCAACCAATGCAGTTAATCAACTCTTGCCCATGCCAAGCTATTAAGGTCACATAGAAGGTTTCAGATTTGCCATACAGCAATAAACAAGGCGATGTCGCACAAAGGGTTACCCGTAAACAAGGTGATGTCGCACAAAGGGTTACCCGTAATAAACAAGGTGATGTCACACAAAGGGTTATGCGAATGAGAAGTTTGAGAATGGAAAAAGATCTGAAAACTTCAAAATGGGATCATTCCTCAGATGATGGAGGAAATGGAGGAACAAAAGATTTGATTAATCGTTGAAGAAAAGCGTAATCTAAACAAAAACATCTTGCATGCATGCAAAAGATTGGATTAATCGTTGAAGAAAAGCGTAATCCAAACAAAAACATCTTGCATGCATGCAAACTGACTTCCTACCCCCTTCATAAGCTTTCCCCTTTGAAAGTATCGTTGAGCCCTTGATTTCTAGATCTACACCATTCATTTGGTAAATACCAAGCATATTCTGGTTTAGACCTAGGGTTTGCTAAGGGTAAACATGGAAACTACCAAGCCATGTTGACATAATAGATAGGAACTTAAAACATGAAATGGTTGCAAGAACGGAGTCAGTTGTGACCTTCCATATAAGAAGTTACACAAGTAAACTATAAGAGGTTATATGCACTACCACGTGAAGCAGGGTGATGCACTAAGTGTATGCCCTTAGCTGCTGATATGATTTACCAGTAGTCTCTACATGAACCATGTGCCATCCTTAAAAGTGATGGAGGCAAATAGCATCCCTCACAATAATTTTACGATCAACAAGCTTAGAAATAAACTTGGCAGCAAGATGACAATCAGAACATATACAAAGGTTTTTAATGATACGGAAAAAATTTCAAGGAATTGTATTTAATAACCGAAATAAACATCGCCCAAAACCTTTCCTTGTAGCCTAAGTAAAAAGCTCTACTGTTTGACAAGGTGCCTCGTTTATCAACAGCAAGAACTCCTCTGCAAAACCACTTCAAGCTCTACTTGAGTGGGATAAACCTTGAAGAATGCGTAGCACCAATTCCAGGTCGGCCATGCTTGACAGGCTTGTAGCTAATTGAAAACTCAGCCAAATAATGACCAATCATTTCAGGCTGTATGAAAAGGAATTCCATATTAGAAGTATCTAATACAAAACATCTGACAAAATCAAAGAAAAGACAAGCATACCCTGATTTCAACTTGATTAAAAACCTTGCCATTATAGACTCCAATGACGCTTCCAATCATTTCTGGAACAATGATCATGTTTCGAAGATGTGTCCTCACTGGTTCAGGCTTTTCACCAGCAGGAGCTTCACGTTTCTGCTTATTCAGAAAACAAAATAAAGTTTAAGAAACCAGAACAGATTATTTCGTTGCCACCACACAAAAGGCTTTTGACATGGGCTTCTTTTCCAAGACCGATAAATTAGTCTCCATTTGAAGCATTAAGACATGGAACAATCTTATCAAACTTAGAATGACAACATACTATAATTAGAGCAGACAAAAACTCTCCGTTCAAAAAAAGTTTTCTTGGGTTTATTACTAGACGTGACAATGCCAGGAAGGTTAAGTCTCCATTTCAAGCATTAACATATGGAACCATTTTATCAAAATTATGATGACAACATAACTACATACTATAATTAAAGCAAAAAAAAAAACTCTCCTTCTCAAGTCAGATAGAAGTTTTCTTATGTTTGTTATTGAAGATGGGGTATGAAGACTATGCCTATCTTCTTGATAAATAAGAAAAAGGAGGACTCACAAGCTTGGTAGAGAGACACGGAGAGGGGGAAAAATACACAGCATTTAAGAAGATCATACCGCTTTACGAAGCTTCTTGATAAGAGCCATTGGCTTTCTTTTTAGGCCGCGCTGAAACCTGCAAAAGCAACACATCTTAAGAAACTAATTACGGCTGTAAACAAGCAGAAAGACGGAAAATGAAGAATGACCTCCTTCGAGCACGAGCATGGAAAAGCTTGACAAGGTCATCCATGGACATGTCAAGCAAGGCATCTAGATCGACACCTCTAAACGTGAATTTCCTAAACGTTCTCTTCTTGGGCGCTCCAGGAACCTCCGTTTCGGGCTCCATCGTAGCGGCAATTTCCCAAAATCAGCAACCAACCAAGCTCAAAGAGGCCGCCGGACTAAGCCTTATCTTATCGAAACCTAAATAATTCTATCGAAACCCTAGACTATATTGAACCCTAGATAAGTCATACATACAGATCTGTTTTTATACGATCTGTATGACATCACTTAATATATACGTGCTAGGTAGCCGGCCAGTTCGAGTGGTTTTCGGTAAATCGGCAGGCGGCGCCGCCTCGAGTGGTTTTCGGCCGGTAAACCAGCAGGCTAAACCGGCAGGCGGCGCCGGCGGTGCCGCCTTGTGTTTTACCAGCCGGAAACCACTCGAATTGGCCGGCTACCAAACGTAAACCCCCCAGTTCATTAAAATTCCGTTCACCCAAAAACATTTCTTCTTTTTTCCTCTGGCAATGGTGGATGCCGGAGGTTTTGGCGATGACGCTGCCGTCGTTCGCTGAGGCCCTGCGTCTGATCTTGTGTGCGTGGCATTCTGGTGCGTGGCGCTTCCATTTCTAATAGTTTTTTTTTCTGATTTTGGTTCTAATAGTTTTTTTTTTTTTTTTTTTAGGTCCCAGGCTGTTTGCAGAGGCTTTTGACGACCTCAGACGAGTTCTTGGTGAAGTTTTTGGCAAGTCCGGATGTTCCAGAGGTTCTTGGCGAGTTCTTGAGCAAGTTCTGGAGGTTCTTAGCGAGTTCTTGAGCAAGTTCCAGAGATTCACAAGTTCTTGGGGTGAGTTCCGAAGGTCTGGCAGAGTTCCGGAGGTTACAGAGTTTCATAGACCACCAGTTCATTAAAATTCCTGGATTTTTCAGTCTTAAGAGTTTTCAGAGAGTTCCAGAGTTAAGAGCTCTTAAGAAGGTGCAGAAAGTTCTTCAGTGTTAAGAGCTTTTCAGTGTTAAGAGTTGTTAAGTTCTTCAGTGTCCGAATATAACTCTTAAGTTCGAGAGCCAAGAGTTCTTAAGGTCTGGCCAGTTACCTAGCGCTTAAGTGTGTTTCAGTCTTAACAATTGTTAAGAGTTTTTCAGTGTTAATGAACTGACGGTTTATGAGTTTTTAAAAGTTTTTGGAGGTTCCAGAGTTTCTTAAGAGGTTGTTGACGACCTCCGAGTTTGGAGTTTCCTGCATTTACGTTTGGTGTTTGGTGCTGCCGCATTTCGTTTTTTGGGTAAATTTTTTATGCTTCTTTAAGTTTTCTTCCTTGATTTGTTTATTTTCGTTGCAAGTTTTAGGTTCTGCAGGTTTTAATATTTTTAGAGCTAGGTAATAATTTTTTTGTTGCATGCATAGTTTTGTTTCTTGCAAAAATGTCAGGAGTAACCTATAATTTTTGTTGCAGACTTGGAGGACGGTCATAATGGCGAAAACAAGGTTGATGTTGCTGTTTCTTTGTTGTTTTCTCGTAGTACGAGTTACTGATTGCTATGTCAGTATCAGTCCTTCATTCTCTTTAGATCTGGGAGATGATTTACTATTGGATGGTAGTGCACTTGAAGATGAAACAGTTGCTGCTGATCATATGATTGAGATCACAAATCCTGCAGCTGTAGAATCATTTCTGAAAGATGTTGAACATTTGCCATGGTTTAATCAAGGTTTTATTGAAGAAGCAAATAAGAGTAAGTCAAAGGAATTTGTAAATTTGGATGAGCAGATGTTAGATGAAGTAGACAAGGGTGGGAAGGACAGATCGAGCAAACAAAATAACTGGGCAAGGAAAAAATTTGATGCTTGGCGAAGGTTTATTGAGGGTGACATCAATGTTCCGCAGATTGACTTGTCAGTTCCAATTGAGGAAATACCTCACCTTGAGCTTAATGAGATGCTTGTAAGGTTTCTAGTGCAGGTCAGAAAGAAAGATGGTAGCTTGTTTCCTCCCGACAGATAAGGTTATAACTTTTTATTTATTTAGTTCTTTTTTTACTTTTTGGTATTTCCTTTTTTTTTTTTTTTTTTTTTTGCAGTTTGAATGGTTTGTTAAAGGCAGTAAGGAGGATCGTGCGCAAGAGACAAGAATCAACGATGGCTTGACTGGGGTAAGAGTGGAAGGATTTAATATTATGAAAGATCCTTATTTGCTAGAGCTAGGCTTGCATTCGTGGCAGCCGCAGACAGTGCTGGAAAGGTTGGTATAGGGGTAAAGCGTAAGAAGGCCCAGGCAATTCTCTATAGCTGTGAAAGGGATCTACTTGCAGACCTGGATTATAAAATTGAGACTCCTCGAGGTGTTCAGAGACGGTTGTGTCTTTATCTTGTTTCTAGATTTGCCATTAGAGGAGCCAGCCAGTTGTATGAAGTCAAGGATGTTGACTTGACACTTGAATCTGATGGTAAATCAGAGTATGTGATGTATAATGAGAGGACTAGATAAAACATGGGGAACTAGTGTCAGACAGTATGATCCAAGCTACTTTAGGCCAGCGATCTGGAGTTATGAGGAGGATTTTCGCTTACATATAAACAATATATTCGGCATCTTCTTGCTACGGAGAATGTTGCACCAAGGCCTTTTTTCTACAACCAATTTCTCAATACAAACCTGGGGAAAGTTTCATATTATTGCTTTCCATCTTTATTAGTTTTTTTATTCTTTCTTTTTCTATTTCAGTATTGGTTCAGTAAGACTAGAGTTGTGGTTTGAATGGTGTTTCTAAGTGGATAAAGGATATGGGTGCATTCCTCGATGTCGACATCTGCAACAAGAGTGGTCGTGTGTCGACTGTTACGCGTATGCCGATGGCTGGAGTTTCTCCAGAAATTGGAAGTTAATTACAGGGCATAGGAAGACAGAATCTTACGAAAAGTAAGCGCTTCATATTTAATTTGTTTGTTTATTTTTTTTCTTGACTAATCATGTAGTTTCAGGTATGATCGAAGCAAGGATATTCAGATCAACACTGCGATCAGTGTAAACAGCAAGTCGTACAATGACAATGGCAGCTTGAGGTTATATTCTAACGTGCTTACTGACATGATCAAATTGAAGGAAGATTCGTTGCTTGGCTCGCGTTCCTCTAAGTGCTTGTTTGCTTCAGATAATCCTGCTCCAGGTAAAAGTCTATAGCTTTTTATAGTTTGTTTATAGGTTTTTATTTATAGTTTAGATTGTCTGTTTATTGTTTTGTAGGTTCTGATGCATCTATGGAAGATGCTTCTGTACAAGTGCAAGAACGAGTTAACCCTGTGTCTAGTGAACAAGTTGTTGCTTCAATTAAACCTGTGCCTAGTGAACGAGTTGCTATTGTGTCTAGTGAACGAGTTGCTATAGTTGCAGAAAAGAATATGCTTTAGATTTCTGCAGTTGAAGAAAACAATATTCATGAGTATAAGGGTTTAGTCGATTAAGAGATGTTTGATAACTTTCTGAAGGTAAATCGCAGTCTGGAGAAGTATTTTTCTCCGAATATCCAAGTCAAGAATGTCAATAAGTGTATTCTGATGATGGTTTTCTTTAGTTGTCTCTTTAGTTTTCTATACTTGATTATAACTAATAATCATTGTAATTTTAGGTGGGCATTCTTTTGTTGGTGCTACATTTAATAATTGTACGTTTGTAACTGCCCCTGATTCCAATGCTATGATTCCTTATGCTGGCAAGGCGAGCAACCTATGATCAAATGTTTTTAGTGTTGGATGTGTTCCTAAGAAACTGTTCAGTGATCTTACTCTTACTCAGATCAAAAACTGCAAACTACAAACTATTCGACCTAACTAATTAGAGCCTAGCCAGTGCTATGATCTGATCTACCGAGATCATGGCTCTGATAACAATATGACGCTCCCCGAACCTATATGATGCTCCCAGCATATATATACGGGAAGTTCCCTTTCCATCAACACTATCACCAGAAAAGGCCCTCCGTCTAACTCGGACCACTCGTGATGGCAAAGTGTCCGAATGAAGGACACAGTTGTGGCAGTCGCCCCATTCCTCCTTTGGGATATCCTATACTGTGGAAGCATACATACATATTAGCATAAGCAACAATACAACAAACAATTTACCACCACGAAGGGTGGCCCATCCATCACCAATACGAACATCAACATAACACCAACACAACATACACAATACATCATAAGTGAGGGTTCTACCCCGGGCTCATCTCATGGGGATTGACTAATGGTCAGGGTCTCTAAATAACAATAGACGGAATCATGACAATGGTGTTGGCTGGCATAGGACATTGGCTAGGGTAGTCCATTCCATCCGCCTCTTTTGTGCATACCTTGCAGATAGGTTGAAACATAATCTAGCGTAATTGTAGCCTTCTAGGGACGTAATCTCATGGAGTCACCCTATGAGACTACTCTAGGTTGTGTCCCCCTGGTCCCATGAGGCAGGAATGGGATGGGTCCCTTCCTGGAGCACAATGGTTCCATGGGTGGCTAGAGAACCGTTGCAACACACGTCTGTATCCGACTTACCCCCAAATCCATAGGTCGAGCTCACTTGCACCTATCGAGCCTAGGAAGAGATCTTTTGGATTGACACCTACAGCCTAGGGGGTGTCAGACCCATACCTGACCACACTCAGTGAACGACTATAAGCCTAACACACTATAGGGGGCCAATAGCCATGCTCAGCAAGGCCCCGCCTCCACTTCACCATTGTGTCCGTTGTCTGGTGCTCAATCACAGCATTATAGCATCTACAGCTGGGTGGGCTCTATGCACAGGTTGCATTTATTGGGATTCATGTGATTCTAGCTAGAAACATCTATCATCCTACTTTAAGTCTCTACCCTCCCTTATCCACAAGCACAAGAGGTGCAGCAAAGAACTACCATAAATCCATTTATAACCTTAAATTGATAATCAACTTAAGATCTATCATCCATCTAATCAACTAAGGATTAATCCCTAACTAGAAACTCAAGCTATCCATTGCTTGAATGTTCTCCATAATCCTCTGATTGAATAGGCTGCTCTTCCTCCTCCAATTTTCCCCACATCTAGTTGGGGCAAATCTGGGGGTGAGTCCATAATTTGGCTGAACCCTTAATTAGCAGTTTTTCCGTGGCCAATTAATGTGGGTCAAGTGGTAACTTCTTAACTAAGTTTAACTATTAATTAACATACCTAACTTTTAATTAATAATTAAATTAACATAGCTAAACCCTAATTTTGAATTAGAGTTATGGTTTTGGTGCCACGTGGTGCCTAGGTTCATCCCCCTTAATAACAATTAATTAGCGTATTAGCGAGTGTTAATTGATATATCTAAGGTTAATGCGATGTACCTCATTATACCCTCTTTATAGCGTATAATGTGTGACGATGTACTCATGACTTAGCTGTGTATTATACATTACGTATATGTATACAAGACGTATAATAGACAAGAACGTCACAAAGACAAATCCCTATTCTAGAAAATTTAGAATACTAAGTCCAAAAACACAAAGTCTTCAGAGTGCGAGTCATGAATTTGTCATGTTTGATCTCTGGAGAAGTTTTATGGTTTCACAAAATGTTTTTTTAAACTATTTGCTACTCTGTATTCTCTTTGATCCAATCTCTTCTCTGCAAAATGCTTACTTAAACAATTTGCTAATCTATATTCTCTGCTCCGACCTCTTCTTGCTAATGAATCATTCCATAGCCATGATTTTCAGAACCGATAGATAATACTTTGAATTTTCATCAGAAACTAAAAGCCCTTGCTATTGCGGCCAAAATCATATGCACGACAGATTCTTCTAGACTAAAATCATAAATGGGGCATGTGGCATCGATGTAATGTTCCAAATTTGAACCAAAGGTTTTATGCTTGGTAATTGCCAACTCAAATTTTTATGGGGCATAAGGCCCCCAAGCAAACATTATAACCAGTATACACCCGGATATTCTGGATGACTAGCCTAAACCTGTTGTTGCAGGTACCTCTGTTCGTCGTGATTTGAGAG
>JAANSK020297033.1:0-10204 GCA_011763485.2 Isoetes engelmannii
TTGTCGTTCGTCCATGACCTCCTGGATGTATGACCCAAGAGTTCCCACGGCGTCACTGTTGAGGAGGAGATAAAGTGTCTGACTTTGTATCCCCAACTGCGGGTAGCGTTCCCGAATTTTCTCATAAGCGGGGCATGTCTGTAGGGCATGTTGTTCGTCTTCAATGATGTCTTGGCGGCAGCTTCGGCATGTTCTACTTTCGCGTGCTTCCCTTGTCCATCACCATGTCTCAATGCGGAGGTGGTGGCCCCCTGTGCGGATGGAGGCGATCAGCCCGCTTCTTCATAGAGAGGGGCACGCAGGTACTGCTGGGGGCCTCAGGCGAGCATGGGATTAACCTGCTGTCTGTAGTGCCCGAGCTTGATCTGTGATAGGGCCTCCCCGTCCCAAAGTTTGCCAAGGAAGCAGGTGTCAAGGTAGGCCTTCAGCTCATCATGTTCTTTCTTCATACACACCCGTATGCACCTGTGGGGCTGGACGTTCCATTGAGATAGCCATTGTGCCCTTTCTATTTCCAACAGGTTTTAAGGCATTGAGGGCCCCCTACGACTGCCAAGGCCACCCGCAGTAGTCGATCTTCATCCATGTGAGCTACCTTCTGGAAGTACAAGAGGTGGCGGCAGATTGCCGCCCTCTGTAGCAGAAGGAAGCCTGTTTCCTGGAGCAGTATTTGGTACGGAACCGTCTACTTTACTCTGAGGGCGCGTTCCAGGTCAGCCCAGATGGTGGCGGAAACGACGGGCCCCCAAACTTCCACGTCGTACAAGAGGACGAGCTCCACCAGAGCCCTGAAGAGGCGGGCCTGGTGCTCGCAAGCGTAAAGCTCCGCCTGGTAACTATTGTTCTGCATAGTGTGCAACGCCTTCCAGCCGGCTACCACCTGCAGTCGAATGCAGCTATCCCAATGCATGGAAGTGGAGAACTCGATGCCCAAATATTTGTAGGTGGGGGAAACCTCAACATGCTCCCCTTGGTACATGAAAGAGGGCATCTGCGGGTGTCTAGCAGATGAGATCAGCAGGACCTTAGTCTTTGCGAGGTTGACTCGCATGCTGGTGTGCTGGCAGAATGTGGCTAGCGCATCCAGGTGGCGCTGCATGTCCTCCGCTGTGTGTGCCAGGAGGTCAATGTCGTTGGCGTAGGTCAGCTTCCTGATAATATGATGCATGAGCGGGGCGCCCATCCCGTCGTGCAGTGCCATCCACTGCTCCAACTGATCTATGTAGAGGCCGAACAGTGTAGGTGAGAGGGGGCAGCCCTGTCATACCCCAATACTGCTGGTCACCGGTTGCCCTGAGGGTGTGAGGCGTCCATAACACGCCTCATACAGCCTGTAGACTGCATTCTGCAAGTCTAGGGGTGTGCCAGGCTCCTGCAGTCTATCCCACAACTTGTCGCAAGGCACTGTGTCAAAGGCCTTTGCGAAGTTCACAAACCAGCAGTACAGGTCCTGGCGTCGGTTCCTGCTGTCTTCAATGATGGCTCGTAGGGCAAACAAATGATCAATGGTGGAATGCCCGGGGTGGAAGCCTGCCTGGGTGAGGGCCCGGACCCCTCTGGCCTCTGCCCATATCATTGTGCGCTGCTCAATTATTGTAGCCAGGAGTTTCGCAAATAACAAGCTCACCATTATAGTGTGATACTTAGCCGGGCAGTTTGGGTCGCTGGCCTTGTATGTGGGCACAACTCTGCTGCATGTCCACTGCGGCGAGAAGCCTTCCCGCAATGGGCGATTTAGCATGGCTACCAGGATCAACACTATTGCTGGCCCGGCCCATTTGAGGAGCTCCGCTTGCCATCGAAATCTGTTGTTTTTCCGTTGGCGAGGCGCTGAAGGCCCATTAGCACATCGTTGTCCGTGATGTTCAAGGGCAATCCCACCTGTGGGGGTACCGGCGTCTGTCTGCCCTGAGGATCAAATAGTTGTTGCAGGTACTGGACCCATTTCTCCGCAGTGATGTCTCTCTCTGGTTGGCGTGTTTTCTTGAGCACCTGTTGCCAAAATCTCCTGGGGTGGCGGTCCAGGAGGCCGAACATCTGGCTCTGCCTCTCTGCCAGATACGTAGCCTTCTTATTCTTGAGGTGCCTGCGGTACTGAGAGATTGCCTGGGGGCGTTCAATAGGATCAGTGACATGACGGAGCTGACGCTTCATTTCTCGGTACTCGTCATCGAACCAGCGATTTCGGGGGAAAGTGGAGGCCCTGCCTGCCCTGTGCGGCCGTCCTCTATCGAAGCATGTGTCTGCGGCCTTTGTGAGCACATGGATCAGTCGGGTGGTCTGATGCTGCAATGTGGAGAGCTGCAGTATCTCCGTCAGGCCCTTTTCGACTGACCGGGCATAGTTGCCTGCCAGCTCATAGTCCAGGCGTAGTTTGGGGTACGGAAGTGTCGAAGGCACGGCCGTGTGAGGTGTTTGCATAGCCACCGTGAAGGGGAGGGGTCGGTGGTCGGAGTCCACCTCCTCATCGCCGAACGCAGTTCCCACATTCAGCCGCGTGAGGAGGTGCAAGTGCTGCTCCTCCATGAGGACATAGTCGACCACACTGTGATCGCCACCCTGGTTCTCCTGCCGGCAGGTGTATCGTCCGGAAGATGGCCACCATGCCAGGCCATTGCAGATACTAGATCAACGTGGCATCTCAGCAAGAAGGAAGTTTTTCAAGAAAATTTTGTTGTACCTTTTCCTTTTTCTGGGTGTTGGATCTACCAATTGTCCTTTACTAAAAGTTTGTTGCTGGTTTTGGAGAGCAACGTGGCATCTCAACAAGAAGGAAGTTTTTCAAGAAAATTTTGTTGTACCTTTTCCTTTTTCTGGGTGTTGGATCTACCAATTGCCCTTTACTAAAGATTCGTTGCTGGTTTTGGAGATTCACGACATGCAAATTTTTTAGTTTGGAGATTGTGGTAGCATACGTTTCATTACTCCAGCAATGGCTCTTACTGATGAAACACCAGAAATGCATGCTCTTATTGATGAGACACCAGTTCTATATTCCTGCTATAAGGGATTTGCACTACCACATGTGTTGATCTCATTGGCGATGGATGTTTTATGATTTTTTCTTATCGGTTTTATGGGTATGGCGGATTAAAGATTGTCACTTCTGGAAGATTTCTAGGTTGTGGTTTGTCTCAAAGCTGCGACTGTACTTAGAGAGATTGAGGACATATGACAAAACTAAAGTGGGAGGTTTATTTTCATGAAAGAAATTGTATGATTTCTCTGCCGTTGGGGATCGTTTCGCCGCAACTGGGGTGTCTTTCACAACAGAAGTGGCCGATGAGCCAATTAAGGCAAAGTTTTCACACATTAGTTTTAGAAGCAGTGGAGCTGCTCGCATGCTTGTCCTGGCAGAATCGGGATTTGAGGCCCATTTCATGTCCTTTGATTTTGGATTTAGATGATCAATGCCCAAGATGGGTGGTTTCATGCATGGAGAATGGATTGCCTTGCTGGATATAATTCGAAGAACAATTCAGGCTTGATGATCATTATGGTGTTGTAAATGAATTGTGAAATTCATCTTGCTGGAAATACTCAAGTTTTGAGAGCTTTCTTGCTTTCTCTATTCTTGAACTTGTACCAATAAATACTTTTATGTGGGATCCAGAATGATCCGCGATTCTTGGTTTCTGGCATTAGGTTTGGGGAGAATGTTAGAGACTGCATCCATGGCTACTACTTTTAGGAGTAGCTACCACTCGTAGGAGTATTTGGGATCATCCCAACGGCTATATCCGGCGGTTCAGCCATGGTTTGGGGCAACGCCCCTATATATGTTCATATTCACGATTCATATATATAGTTTACTTGTTCTTGGCCAGTTTCATCTCTCCGCTTCCTCCGTTCTTCAACACCAGGAGGGTCAACTTGGCAGGCTCGTCACAACAAATTTCATAAAGAAGTTTTTTCATATTGGAAATTAAAAATTTTTCAATAGTTTTTTTATGTGTGTTTCGTAACAACTACTATGTAGGAAAATATTAGGAGATCGTTTTCTAAAAGTTTCCCTCATGTAAAAGCAAATTGGGATGCGTTTTGCGTTATCCGCTAATAGCACTATGTTAGTGGCACAGTTTCGTTTTTCGAATCCTAATAACACTCGACGACCCATTCTTGAAGAGCTCAACAATGGCGACAATATTTTAAAGTTACCTTGCATTCTAGAGGATTTACTTTACATTCCATTCATTTACCTCTCATTCTGAAGGATTTACCCGTGATTCTGAAGCTTCACGAAATTCTTACTGCCCGCAGAATGTAATCCAAGTTGCTTCCACGTAAAGAGAATTGCAACCTGGATTGCAATTCTCTTATACTTATTACCAACTTGATGACCATCGTCATGGCCTAAGGCGACCGATAATAGTTTTTTACCCAAAACACTATTCTCTTCATGTTGGTGAGTTACGTAATTACGTAATAATAGTCTAAAAATGTGTACATCACGTCTGAGCTACGTTGGATCTTCATGTTTGAGACTATATCATGTAACAATGTGAAGATTCTACATTGCCAGACAAGCTCCGAGATTGGATGGTGCAAATGCCCCATAAAATCCTTGGACAACCTTCTTTTTATCTATTTCCACCGTATGCCCCGCTTCTTGTGCATGTCTCTCCCAATCATATTGCTTGCAAGTAGACAAAAAAATGTAAGGATATCTATATTAGACCAAGTTTGAAATTTTGTTTCCTTATACCACAAGGTTGTCATGCAGATCATGAAACATTGAAAGAGAGAGAAATATACGAAGAATCTGTGGAACTACGCGTCTAATTAGGCTCTCCAAATACGAAATAAAACCTCACTATAATCTATCAATGTAAGATGGATGTTGAATTTAAGCTCTACGCTTAGCTATAGATCTATGTAAATGTTAATCTAAGTATCACATTGCTACCACCAGACATATGTTGACATATGTTCGTCATTGTGACATCCCACTAGAATATATGGTATGAATATGTATATTCTTCTACGGCCACGTTATAGTACAAGTCAACTTATACGACTTGTATACATGGTATTGGGTCATACCTAGGGTGCAGGGCCAAGTTATCTACATAACTTAGCCAACCTTAGTTATGAATACCATTATCCACATGGACACACCCTTTAGGTGTATTACAACCTGGCAACATCCCATTGGAGCCAAGTGTGCCAACATGTAACCCTAACGTATTTAAGGTCAAGCCCTAGACCCCACACACTTTTCGCTCCGCCAATTGTTCAAACTTCAAATTGTCTCGATAGCTCCGATTCAAGGATCGTCTTCGACAGCAACATGTACCGAAGCAACCCCAGCAGCCTAAGGAGTGCCTATTCCGAAGATCCTGAGAGAGATGGAGACCCCACGAGCAGGAGGCAGTTCATCAGGAACATGTATTTCGAGTAGATAGTTAGCTAGATCATCTGGGAATTAGCATTCCAGATAAGTTAGCATGTCGTATTTCCAATAGAGCTATCCTAGAGCCTTAGATTCGATCATGAACCCTAATCAATGAACCCTAACTATAAGTTAGTTGTATGATTAGGACTAGATGATTTCTCTTGTTTATCAAGTTATGTGATGTGATGATAGTTGATATCTGTTTGCACCTCTTGTATATCGAGAAAGGGGGTAAAGACCTAGAAGCATGTTATTAGTTGATGCTTCTAGATTAGCTCCTATAATTCCCATTATATTTCAGTCTGTGCATAGAGCCCACCTGGCTAGGGGAACTGTAGGGCGACTGAGCATTAGATAACGGGGTACGATGACGAATAGAGGGCAGGACCCTGTTGAGCATTACAAGAATCTTCATAGCAGACTAGACCTATACTCGGTCACTTCGTGTGGGCCGAGTATGGGTTCAACACTGTCCGGTTTAGGTGCCACCTTGAATCACCTAGTTAGCAGGTGTCGTCCTGGCTAGGCATAAGGGGAGTAAGCCGAGTAAGGACGTGTGCCGTCAGGGATTCGTCATATCAGGGGAAGGGACTTGTCTCCTCCTACCTCATTGGACCAGGGAGATGCAACTTGGAGTAGTCTCATTGGGTGATACCGAGAGATTGCGTATCCGGAAGGTTATAGTCACCATAGAGCTCGTTCCAGCCTATTTGCATAGTATGCATAGGAGGGGCGGATGGAGTAGTCAACCCTAACCATTGTCTATATGCCAGTCCAAGTCATTGTGATAACTCGGTCTGATCTATCTTGGAGCTTTTACCGTCAGTCAAACTCCCTTATGAGTCTGAGCCGGGGTAAGAGCCTGAGCCGGGGTAAGAGCCTCATGTGTAGTATGGATTAGATGCATGTCTATGGTTTTGATGATTGGGTGGATCTCACTACCCTTCGTGGTAGTTCTATTGTTATGTTACATGCTATGTGCTTGACATATATTTATGCTTCCG
The DNA here is from genome assembly GCA_011763485.2 of Isoetes engelmannii. NCBI lineage: Eukaryota > Viridiplantae > Streptophyta > Lycopodiopsida > Isoetales > Isoetaceae > Isoetes > Isoetes engelmannii. Next base: position 6,400 of record JAANSK020297033.1, read on the forward strand.
CTGATATAGGAGCCCAATGAGGAAGGGTCGAAGGACACCTTCATTCCTCAACTCGAGGTCCTGGCCATCCCAATACTCGAGTCTGACGGAGGACCCATTCGATGGCAAGCCCATCCGATGGGGGATTCTCGACGGAGTATACGGTGGGGCATCGTATATGAAGTAGGGAGCGTCACAGTCCTGGTGGCTAACAGAGGAGTCTGCAATATATTTTGGGTTTTTACTTCGGCTTCTCATCAGCGCCTTTTTGACGTTGTGAGGGTGAAGCTATCATCATTAGGGTGATGTCTGAGAGCTTTGCCGGTTATGTGAGCCTCGATTAAATTGTATGAGATTTGGCATAGCCAGATCACCATTTCAGACTTGTATTTTGTACTTATAAGGTGCATGCATGCCTTAAAAGGCTTAAAACCGTCTCACCCTCCCAGCATGCCGCGACAGTCAACCTAGCCCCGCGAAGGAGGAAAACACAGGATTGACAATGGAGAGCCACAACGTGTTAGTTTGGGGTCTCCCGGAGGTGGAAGGAGAGGATCTCATGCGCAACCTCACCACGTGGATCCGGATCTCATGACATTCCCTGCACCAATTCATATTGTGAGAGTTTAGCCCTCTCAACGCCCAGATCATATTTGCCTTGTAATCTTCAACAGTTGCCAATGTGCAGATACGGGGTGCCATATTGCAACAGTATGTGAGCCCAGAAATCAAGGAGGAACATTGGGCCTCGTCCGAAGCAAGATGTGCATCTTTCACTTACCACATGATACTGCAACTGCTGCCATTACAGCACAAGGGGGAGCCACCTATAAGTTAAGACCCTCCCAAAGCCACGGCCATGGCTGGGAGGGGTCCAAATATAGGGTACCTTCGTACATATACGTACGAAAAAAGTATAGGTTTTTTTTTGAAAATTTCCTTACATGAACGGGAAGAGTTGTCCTTGACAAGGAATATCAAACCTATGATACGAGAGGATTTGCTTGAAATTAAAAAGTATTCGAAAAACAATTAGCTTTTGAGCATACTTTCACAATCCAAAATTGGTTTTTGTATTGAATTGACAGATATCAGATAAATTTATTGTATATTTAGGGCGTATTGGAGGGGTTGTTTAACGATCTAATGACGTATAAAGTCACGAGGGGTTATAAATTTAGCAACACTCAAATATTGTACAATAGGGGTTATTTAACCAAGGAATGACGTATACAGGGCATTTTTCTAGTACCCTATACACGCAGGTGGCATATCACTTAATAAGAAGGTGGATCCCCCGGGCTACAGCATTAAGCCCTCTTCGCTAGCCATGGCTCCTCAACCAGCTGCCTATGCCCCGGCTGCTTCTCCCTCAATCCCTGCCACTCAATCTATCACTGCTCCCCACTCTACCCCCGTAACTCAAGCCCCACAGGCCTCTGTGGCTAACAAATAGGGAATGTGCCCGGTATCCTAGAACTGTCGAGACTTTCCGTGGCAGAAGGGAGATAGTGTCAGCTCCATTGCAATAGACATATATCTCATTTTCCTGATGGATACATGGGAGCATGCAGAACACCTGCTACTGGACCTCCCAGAGTATCTGCGCTTTTTAGTCTTCAATGAGTGCACCGGCAAGCGTGGAGATGGGAGGTTTGCATGCTACTATGCGTCGCTTTGGGGTTGTCAGTATCCCTGCATAAGACAGACAGACAACAGTGACATGGCAGTGGTGCTTCACTGTTCGTAGCGGCCTGCTACTTCCCAGATGCCAAAAGCAACTTCTACAACACTCATTCAGATGTGGATAGACTAGACCGCTATGCCAATCTATATGATGACATACGGCAACACATGCAATTGGGTAAGATCGTGCTGCTTGAAGACTTCAATGCGCGCAGGAGAATGGAACAGGTACCAAAATTTGAACCATTGGAAGAGGATGTGTTACAACTCAGTCCCGCAGAGGTGGCATAGCCGAGGACACTAGATGATCACCATCACATGCCATGGACGGTAGTTGTTATTGCTCGGCATCATCTTTGACTTGGTCATTTGCAATGGCCTGGCATAGTGGCCCTCGTCCGGCTGGAGCACTTGCGGACAGGAGAATCAAGTGGATGGCTCTAGTATTGTGGATTATGTGATGACAGATGAACGGGATCTCCACCTGATTTTCCACTTTGGAGGATGAGCTGAATAGTGGATCACACATCCATCACCTCCCTCACCCATACACCCCGGTTGCACCTAGACTATGACCGTGCAGAGGCCTATGTCCAATTTCTTGCGCCCGATCCAGAAGGAATACTTCAACTTTCTACACTCCAACAACAAACCGAATGATTGACACAGATAGCTCCAACAATGTTCTAGCGGCCACAGACAGCTGGTTTGGGAGAGGAGGCACGCAACAACCATTGGCTATCGCTTTTCCCTGCAACTGGTAGTTTGATGATGAGTGTAAGCAGGTCAAAAGCAGTCTTCGTCAGGTGATTAACCCAGCCTTGCTACCAACTGCCATCCGATAATACCGTGCACTCCTCAGAGCAAAGAAGGCAAGATTTCTTGTAGAGCACCACCAAGAGAAGTTTTACCTCCTACAACGTCACCCCAGGATGTTCTGGAAAAGGGTGTTAGACAGATCTGCACCACCTACAGGGAACATCACAACAAAGCAGTGGGTACAATACTTACAGTGGTTGTATAATCCATTGGAGGGGCGGGCGGGAGTCCCACCATAGGTTGATCTCCAGGTAGTCATTACCGAGGCAGATATCCTCATGGACCTACAATGCCTCGCCAATGGAAAGGCAGCCATCCTGGATGGCATGCAGCTAAAGCTCCTCACATGGGTCGGGCCCTCAATGATGCCTATCTTGATGACATTTTTCACCAGCACATTGAGAAGGCTTCTCTCCACAGTGGACCACTAGCAGAATTGTTCCCATACACAAAGCTGACGACCCTTACTGTCCAACCAACTATCGCACCATCATGGTCAGCTCCCTTTTGCCAAGTTGCTAGCCAACATCCTTGAGCAATGACTGACAATATGGGCAGGGGATAGGGAGGAGCGTGCTCTTATACACAAGTTGGCTTTCTCTGGTCACTCTACCATAGACCACATCTTCACATTGAGAACCCTGATCGAGGACAGTAGGAACTGCCAGTAGGACCTCTACTGCTGTTTTGTGGATTTTGCAAAGGCCTTTGACACCGTGTCTCGACAAGATGTTTGACAAGATGTTCCTTTATTATATACTTGTCCCTTTTGGGTTGTCCTTTTTAGTCTTACTTTTTTATCTAACCTTTTGTGTCTTATTAAGCCACGACCTTTGAGGTGATGGACACACGGGCACAGCTCTGCCCTTTGGGCTAGTACCGAATCCTCCTGTATAATTGAATCCACCTGTATATGATTGTACATTTTATCATCACTACTGCTAAGGTTTTTCCCTTGAAAACCCTTCGGGGCAGGGGTTTCTTAATCCTGACAGATTGCTGCTCTGTTTTTGTTTGGGTTCCATAGGCCAATTGGTGTCCGTGGAAGATAAAAAAACTCCTCCTCCTCCTCCTCCTCCTCCTCCTCCTCCTCCTCGAATAGCTTGATTCTACTCCTATTGTCACTCACATGCCAAACCAAGACAAATGCATTTTCTAAAACAAGTTTCAACGCACCCAATCCTTTATACACCCTAGTTTGGCCTCCTCAAATCGAATTATAGGTCCAATTTTCCCTAGGAGTGCAACATCCAGGCTTTTGCCTCACCATACCCCCCCCCCCCCCCCCCCCCCCCCCCCCCCCCCCCCCCCCCCCCCACAC
>JAANSK020297044.1:5380-48475 GCA_011763485.2 Isoetes engelmannii
GAAGACCTTTCCACGTAACCTTAACGCCCTGGTTCTCGGGTTTACACCGTTAGATTAGATCTCAGCCGTTGATTAAGTGCACCGTTACCACCTATAACAATCCACTGGCCCAAAATTTTCGCTACCTAACTCATAACACCCTAGGGCATTTTCGTACACCCTCATAATACCCTAGGGCTTTCGTACCTGTGCATATCATTAATTTTTTCCCTCCTTTCTCACGCTCCACAACTCCGGCGCCATGCCATCGCCATAGCCTTTCACCCTTCATTTTGCTTCAATGCAACCGGCGCTTGCAAATGAGAGAGCGGATTTGTATTCTTTTAGGTATTTGATGCATGCTTATGAAGCGGATTTATATTTCCCGGAAGCAAAGCTCTGATTTGAGCTGGTTTTTACTGCGGTTTTTTGCTGCCGGTTTCTACTGCGGTTTTCTACTTTGGCTGCGGTTTTTGCTGTTGATTTTGCGGTTCTTGGCTGCGATTTTGGTTCTTGGTTCTTTGGCTGCGGTTTTCTTCTTTGGTTTGCTGCGGTTCTTTGGCTTGCAGTTCTTGGCTGCGGTTCTTGGTAGCTTGCAGTTCTTGGTTGCGGTTCTTGGTAATGATTCTTTGAAATTTTTGTAGTTTAATGGATAAAAACACTACTTGATTTTTATTTTTGTTACAGAGCTTAAGGAGCAGCTTACAAAGGCGGAGTTCATCATCTGCGTGTTTCCGCTTCATCAGCATGCTTCAATTTTGTGCATCAAAGATCATGTGTATTATATGCATTCAACTTGTTTCTGCATCCAAGATTTCTGTATGAAAGCCGGAGTTCATTTGTGTTCATCCATCCGGAGTTCATCTTTTCTTGCCAGATTTGTGATCACAGAGTTAATAAATAGAACTGTTGTTTCGTTTCCGGTCCTTTATGAATGTTTTATATACTCTTTTCACAGAACTTCGAGTTCTGAAATTGTTATATTATTCATAGTTTTGAATGGCACTGCCGGAGTGTTCCTGTCATCTGTGTAAACCCTCGAACCAGGGACGTTAAGGACGATAACGCCCTGGCCCTCGGGGTTATGGGGCCAAAAAATTCTCGGGCCAGGGCATTATCTACCCCATATCATTCCCTGCCCACTTCCCAGCTGTGTGCAGCCTGTATCTTTTAGGGCAAACGTTTCTTCTCCGTTGGAGGACCGCAGTTCTGATCATCCTATAAAATGAAGCTTCATTTCTCTTCCTCATATCAAGGTACACAGTCGTCTCATCCTGCATTTCTCAAGTTCATTCTTCTCGACCTTTTGGCTGCAAAATGGCCTTCCGTATTCTTTGCTTTGTAGCTCTGTTATGTGTCTCTGCCTTCCTCACAGAAGCTAGGGTCTCTCATCATCGACATCTCTCCGAGCTTGTTCAGCAACCTGCCGTAGTTCTTAACTACCACAAAGGTCCCCTTTTGTCTGGAAAAGGGGCTCTTAATGTTTACCTCATATGGTATGGATCCTTCACTCCTGCTCAAAGGGCCATAGTCAAGGATTTCCTTACTTCTTTCAGCTCAGCAGACGAGAAGATACCCTCTGTTAGCTCATGGTGGAAAAAAACTGCTGGATACAAGAACACTGCTGGAGAATCTGTTTTAGAATCTGTGAAATTGGGAGCCGAGTTATCCGATTCATATTCACTTGGAAAAAATTTGAAGAAGACTGATATGGAGAATCTGGTAAAAAGAGCCTCCAGTTCTAAGCCTTTTGCTGGAGGCTCAAATGCTCTGTATCTACTCCTTACTTCTGATGATGTCAATGTGGAGGGCTTCTGTGTGCAAACATGTGCTTCACATTCTTCAGTAAGAAGGGGTAAAAAACAAGCAATTCCATATGCTTGGGTTGGAAATTCTGCTATTCAATGCCCTGGCAAATGCGCCTGGCCATTTGCAAGTGCCAAGAATTACTTTGGGCCTGATACAAAGCCTCTGATTGCACCAAATGGAGATGTGGGTATTGAAGGAATGGTCATAAACATCGCAACCATAGTTGCTGGTACTGCCACAAATCCTTTCACCAATGGCTACTATCAAGGAGATGCTAAAGCCCCATTGGAAGCTGCTACAGCTTGCACTGGCATATTTGGAAAAGGAGCTTATTCTGGTTATCCAGGAGATCTGTTGGTGGATAAGAAGAGTGGTGGCAGCTTCAATGCTTATGGTGTAGGAGGCAGAGCATTTCTTTTGCCTGCCTTATGGGATCCATCGACAAGTACCTGTTCTTTTCCATAGTCTTTCAGCCTTGTTGTATAAGAGTGTATATGGAGCGGATCATGACATAGTGTTGATAGAAAAAAAGAGAGACCTTTCCCCTGTTACAATGGAACAGGTGAATTTTTGTGAATATGTTTTAAACTTCTTCGATGAATAGTTACACGAGATTTTTTCCCATTCTTTCCAGGAAACAAAAGATTTAAGTAGTTACCCGAGGCATCTTATTTTAGTTTGTTCTTTTTGAAGGCATGCTTGAATTTCTCACGCTACTGTGGATGTAGTGGCTAGTGAATTTTCTTGCCTGACCAATTCCCATGGACTGAAGTGGTTAAGCCTACTATTGGAAAGAGAAGTAAGTAACGAGGGTTGTCGACTTATCTACAAGCACTAACTATGCTAGCTACCACGGTGTTAAGAAGCAGCCTCCAGGACATAGCATATAATGCTAACAACCTATCTATTCTCTTTAGGTCAAAGACTATTACAAAGTGCCATAGCTCCCTCCCAACGCTACTTTGGGAACCAAACTCGACAAGGTGTTTGGACACTACATGCAAAGGGAGCAAAAAAGAATCTCACCTTATGAATATCTTATCGTTCTTCATGTATTATCATTCTTCCTAAGTGTTTTAGTAGTACACGATGGTTATCATTTTGGGTGCTCTTATCTTTTTTGGTAACCCTTGGCCAAGGGAATATTCCAAGAGGACTGCTACTGGCATAGAATTTTGATGGGGTCAAACAAGGGCAAATTGACATGTCTACGAGTTTGACTTCCCAAAAAATATAGGCAATGGTTGTTCCCTGCGTAATAGATACAAGGATAGAATAGTATGATAGACGCTCAGATCCAAATATAAGAGAGTGTGGGAATTGGAACCCCACTATAATTCTTCTCTCCATTCACAAAGGACAAAGGCATAGAGGAGCAACAATTGGAAGTAAGAACATGCAACACAAATCTGTTGTAAAACATGAAGGATATTGTCTTCAATAAGATCTAGAAATCTAATATTGAACAAGAAGCTATGCATTGTTTATGGCGTGATGTTTAGTCCAATCAACCAATCAAAAGCTATGCAAGAGAATGCCTTGTCCTCCTTATTTTCAAATAATAAACAAGTTGCTAACGCAACTAAAGCGGGTTGCTCGTGAGCATGATTGATATGGATTAAAGTGATAAAATGATATCTAGTCGAGTGTAACTTCGAATTTGAAAGCAGGGTTGAAGTTGTAAAATTTGAACTCTAAATCATAGCATTGAGCAGTTTGCTCAAAGATATTAATCATTGGGCAAAAGTTTTCTATGAAAACATTGAGCTAAGCTAATATTTCTCTTGCTTTTGTATATTAATGTTGAGTTTGTTTGAAGAATACATGAGAAATTGATATCGGAGCTTCGAATTATATAACTTCAAGTTTTGGAAGGGGAAATCTTCATCACCAGAAGGGTTTTGGAAGAAACCTAGAGGCTGACTTGGTCTATCGTGTCACTGGGTAAGGTCTGTTGTCGAAGGTCTTGTTATGATTGGTACGGCCATGTATCGTCTGTTGTCGAAGGTCTTGTTATGATTGGTGCGGCCATGTATCGTCGGTTGGTGCCTGATCAAGTCATACATTCAATTGCTGTAGAAAGCCTAGGAGTTAGGTATAGTTTGGTGACATATAGTTTGGCGGTTTGATTGTGGAGGACGAGGTTAAAGGGTGTTTGTGTTGGGTCAAGGAAGTGAACAAAGAATAGATTAGCAATATTCTAATTTCATTTGTGTTTGATGTAGTGGGGTTGCCAAGTTCATGTATTTTGCAATTGTCCAGATGATGACAATAAGAAAAGTGCTTTTTGAACTGGTAATTTGGTGGCAATGTGAATATTGAGTACAATTGATGTATCCAGAGATTGAAGCAAAGTGAAACAATATTTCATTGTGTAGTTCTGATTATTCTATTCTAAAGGTCATACGACATAATTGAAGTATGGGTGAGAACAACAGTATGCTGCCCATATGGAGTAGAAAGGGTAAAGACGGTATGCCTTATGGGTGACTAAACTAGCAAAATGTTCTTTGTGCTTTATGGGTGAGTAAAAGTATTGTTTCTTTAAACGTGCAAGCAACCTGGGAGGTTCCGTGCCACATTTGTAACAATTACCTGTGGCAACCGAAGCAAATGTTAATTGGAATTGGGGCCTTTTCTTGCAGAAAGCAACTCTTGCAACTCTGATTTTCGTTTCCTTTTACAAAACAAAAGAGGCTCTTGGTTCATTATGTAGAGCCTCTTATTAGACCTAGACGAACACAGGTATGGATTAATGGACAGATGACAATAAAGCAAAAGCTTTAGTGATTGGCTTTGATCTTGTACAGACCTCTAAATATCATAAACTGTCCAGAGCTAGATACTTGCATTCAGAATGCAATAAATCGAGTTATGCTTAATAGAATCAACTGATTCTAATTCCGTTGGAAAGTAGACTCAGAGCTGATCAATTTTGGACTTCTCAAATGCTTCACGACACTTGCTATCTGTGCAGTTTGACTATTTTTTTTATCTTTGTTGCCCCTGTATCTTTGGGAACAGCTAGTCTAGGCTAAAAAATATTTTCTTTGGACAAAATGAATACAATCAGATGTGTAGCTAGAGTATAAATGCATCAGAGGGCTAAAAACATAATCAATACACGAGCACAAAGTACCTCTGTTTTGGCAACATTGAAGGATATTGCAGTTAATTAAGATCTCAGAGGAAGCACAATCAAACTAATACAGCGCGATGGATCTCACCTGGATGCCTGCTGCAGAAGCACCGGCTCTCCAGAGAAGCAGTGTAGGATTGGTCATCTCTCGCAATGTTTTTTAAGAAAATGCCATGCACTATTTCACAAGCGACGAAGTATGTCAACAATAAGAAATCGTCGCTCAGTTGTTTTGAACGCAAGGCAGAAACTCTACAATTGTCAATGGATTCCAGCAACGGATTGCGCTGAAAGCAATCTGGTTGAAGCTCGCAACTAAATGGGTTGCTGTGAAACCCTCAGACCGTCAACTGCCAAACAAATGGAACTAAATACGTCGGCCTATATGCTGCAACGAAGCATTTCTGTACGCAGGGAGCTGAAGAAATTTATCCAAAAAGGATGGGAAAACGTAGCAACCTCAAAATAGGAAACTGGGAGAAGTTGCTTTATTGCTAGCATAATCAAGAGCCAAGCCTGCGACTGATTACCCAAGACAGCAAATCCGGCACCAAATAGACTGCCAAATCCGGCACCAGAGTAGAGTCCCGAATAAAATCTAAACTAATATCTATTCAATTTTCTTGGTCTAATGGTTTTCTCATGCCATCTCCTTCTTGCATGATGCATGCATGCATATCTTCTACCTTTTGTCTTTTCTTCTTACACGTCTACCAGTTCTCAGCATCAATTCAACTTTATCATCGAGCCAAACCAGGGAAGCCGTCCGATTCTTCTACTTCCCCCTCTTCTCCATGCATTCGGTATATGCTTTGGATATGCCCCAAGGCTCACACCCAGTCCTAGGGTTTGCCCCAACCCAAAAATGGTGCCGATAAACGCTAGCCATAAGTTAGGATTCTGTAAACAATGAGAAAAATAGAGCATTAATAATCTAAAACTACAATTGTGAAGACATCTACATTGAGCAATTTAAATATACACGAAGTATATGAAACCCATGGTTATGAAGGGCATAAGCATGCTACTCCCCCCCATTTTTGGAACCTGCCAAAGTACCTGCACTAGGTACTTCTGGATTGGGTAGTGTTTCCTTGTTCTTTTCATCAAAACTAATTCAAAAGTTCAAAATAAAAGACCAAATCATGTTAATATTCAAGGTTAAGGTAAAGGCAATACTATTGGAGACCAAAATATATGCATCCAATTAAACACTTATTAGTTATTGAGACATTAAACAAGTACCCAGTACCCAGTATTGGGTACTTTTTTAGGTAGTTTTATGCTACCTTAATAATACTTTTTAAGGGTGACAGTAGCATGCTTATGCCCTGAAATCAAATGGCCACTGACCTTGCACGGAATAGAATATAATAGATTTCTTAACGTCGAAGAAGACCAAGAGGTCATGGGACCCATACAATGGGTCAGTACAACCATTACTACTAGGATTAAGAAAAACCCCCTGCCTCGAGAGGTTTTCAAGGGAAAAACCTTTGCAGTAATGATGATACTAAACAATCAAGAAAAAGAGAAAAATGTGTGACGTTCCCCGCTAATATACGGTATTTATACTCGTATTATCGGGCCACGTCACGAGTATATGACAATTATTTGACATATACCTCTCCAACGTGTAAGTTGCACCATGGGGGTGAACTTATTTTAATCCAAAAGTAGTCACATTTAACTTTTAAATGTACCTACCTAGGATGGCGCCAAGTGTCAACTTTTAGGACATTTAGATGAAATGCCCTAAAAGTGTCTATTAAAAGGGGCCTAACCCTAAAAGTCCCCTTTTCCTCGATTTGCGTGCCCTAGAGCTGCGCCCAGAAAGGAGGAGGAGTGTTCTCGCCCTAAAGCAGCCGCCAAGATCAGTTGCAGCCTGCATTGTTCGAGTTCAGCTCAAGCTCTTCACCAAGAACGACATGGACGCATTCAGGGGAGCATGCCGAGCTCTTGGAGGAGATGGACGCCCAATGGGTACATAAATCTAGCTTAAGAGCCAGCATTAGGCTGGATCAGCATGTCTCATTGTGTTATTCTGATCTGTGAGTAGATAGTAAGCCTGAACCCTAACTAATGAATCTGACCTCTTTGATTAATCAGTTAGTCTTGAGTCTTTTATATTATATTCTGATGCATTTGAATGATGATTCAAAGTTATGCTTAGCCACTGTATTGGGAAGGGGGGTAGAGACCAAGAACATCTGTAGTATGCTTCTAGTGAAAGAACCCTTAGTACCTAATAAATGCGGCTTGTGTACAAGAACTAAACCGGATTGTGGGTGGAGGGGCTAGACCGGTTGACTAATAGGTAACTTGTCTATTCTTGGTGGTTAACCCTGGAGAGTAAGGCCTCACAGGGATCCTTGTGTCTGGGTTCATGCGCTGTCACTGAGTGCGGGCAGAGCATGGGCGTGACATCCGCTAGGGAATGTGAGGGTAGCTTGCTAGAGGTGGGTGAAGTCCCCCTGCTAGAAGTTGCGAGGACATCCCTCCAGTTGGATTAAGTCACAGACGGGCGGTGGTCCTCCAGACACCCAAGAATAGCATGTATCTACCTTGGTGGGAGTAATCCTTACCTGCTCCATCGGGACTGGGGAGATGTAACCCAGTAGTAGTCCCTCTGACTGCGTACCCGGCGAGCGACGGTCAAGTCCCAAGACTTTTCAATCCACACTGCAAAGTGTGCACAAGAGGGGCGGATGGAGTGGACTACCCAATGGCCATCTTTCCTTTGCCAGACAAATCCATTGATATATCTCTGTCTGTAAGTACTTCTGGTGACCATGCCGTCAGTCCAATCCTTGAGTCTGAACCAGGGTAGAATGCCTTATTGTACTGACTATGAATGCAGGGAATGTACCCGAGGTGGAATCACCTGCTAAGGTGATAGTAAGTATGGAGTTCTAATGTGTACTTCTATGTGCTTCCGCAGCTAGGTAGCTCCCAAGGGAGGAGGAGTAATGGCACGTCCGCGTCTCCCCGCTAAGTAAGGGTGCCACCTACCCTTTGTCAGTGCTGAGTGGACGGCCTCCGTGGCAAGCCGAGCCGTCGGAGGGCAAGCTCTTGACTTGTATACGGCGTGGAGCGTCGTATAAGAGTAGGGGACGTCACAAAATGAGTGGAGCATGACTAGTGAAGGCTCACCAATTGAAGACACTCATCTAGAACCTCAAGAATGTATACTGCCAAGTCATGCACAGATGGTGTCCTGAGAAGTTGTGGGAGCATGAAATGAAATTTTAAGGTCGAATAGTGATTCTTGACCATCTCAAAAGCAGGACATCGGAGAAGAGTATGGTGTTTATCTTCAATAATCTGTAACTAGCAACATGCACATAATCTCGTTTCTCGCGGCCATTGCAGCCGCTCCCACCTGTCTCAATTCGGAGCTTGCGAAATCCAGTGCGAATTAATGGAATAGCTACAAGCTTTTTCTTATACAAGTAAATAAGCAAATAATCTTGTGGTCCTGGTACCAAAGTGGTATTTATACGTGCATGGTAATGACCAGGTTTAACTTGAGCCAAGGGGTGAAAGCATGCAGTGGTGGATCAATTTCGTGCATTTTAGCACCACTATTTTTGGGGTAAATGTGGTGGGAAGAAACTGAATTTGTAGTGGGAGGGGGCAGTTACAAATTTAAATTTTCAACCACCTATCATCATTAACATTCAAAATTTTTGTCCTTCGTGCTGACGTGGCCGCCGCATTTTGCATTTTCGCCAAAACAGAGATTGAACCTGGCGCCTGCGCCATTTTGCCAAGCATTTTGCCAAGAAATTCTATGATCATCAGATGGATCCGGAAATGGAGGAGTTGAATACTTCTGGATTAACCTACAAGGATTTGTTCCGGCAAGAAAGGCATTATGCTTCAAAGGAAGAGATCGAATCCATTTGGGGGCAGAAAGTTCCAGGGAAATCAACATACAGGTGAGTTGCAATTCTTGTTCCGGTGTCCATTGCATGATTTACTGAATTTGAGATTTGTTTCCTCTTGAAAGGGTTCAAAAGTTGAAAGAAATAAGGCCGAAAAGATATGACGAATTTCTATCCATTTACCGGAGAATAACAGGTAGGACATGTGCCTGGGGAGGCATGGCATCACAGACCATGGCCGTTGCATACTACCTTTACACAAAAGGTAGAGAAATAAACTGGTCTAGTTTCGTGGAACACATGAGAAAAGCTCATAAAGATACAGGGACTGATGCCTCTCCATCCCACCATAAGAGGAAGCTTTCTAGTTTGTCTGGCAGTGAGGGAGCAGATCAGAATGAGCCAGATGATCAAGCTGCTTCTTCCCTTCAAATGCCTCGGGCACCATTCAAGCCTCCTCATGCTGTACCAAGAGGGAAGTGCAAAATCAATGCAAATACAGGTACTTTTCCTCTTATTTTCCTCATGGCTTCATCTGATTCAATTTAATAATTGATGCATGTGATCTTCCAGATAGCTCTAACAAGGTCGAACAATCAGGTACACCACTGTGGCTCTTTGAGTTATGTTATATGCTTATGTTATACATTTAGTTCTTAGTATGTCAGAGTGCATGCAAATGGTGCTGTGAATGTAGATATGATATGTAGTGTCGAATGTGGTGCCAAAGTGATTAATGGATTGTCTGCCATATGGTTTTCTACATCTGGTGTCATGATGCCACATGTGGTGATAACTGTGACTGGTGGATTATATCTTATATATTTGTTGTGAATCATGGATGATAAAGGTTGCACCACATTTTCTGCCACGTGTGGAATAATATATGTCTGCCATATGTGGTGCTTTATGTGGAGCTAACTTGAATTGTGGTGTCACACTATAATGTAAATTAGCACCACATAAAGCACCATACATGGTATCACTTTTGACAGTTAACACCATAATTCAAAATAGCACTACATAAAGCACCACATATGGTGCAACATGTGGCACCATCTATGGTGCCAAAGACGCCACATGTTGTGCAAAGTATGTGTTGATGCATTTTGTGGTGTATGAGGTGGTTGGCACCATCTATGGTGCCAAAGACGCCACATGTTGTGCAAAGTATGTTATGATGCATTTTGTGGTGTATGAGGTGGTGTATGTTGTCTCACGTGGTACTAATGTTGGCTTCCTTTCCAGCTGAATTTAATAGAACCTTGGGAGAATGGATTAACTCGACATTGTCAGAAGTGAATCAGTGTAAGGGGAGGTTGTAGACTTCTGATCAAAGGGTGCAGGAGCTGGAAATGAAGGTTCAGCACCTTGAACAGTTGGTAGAGAAGGTCAACAATGATCTGAAAAAATGGGATGGAATGATGAAGGCTAAACCAAGTCATGCAGATGGTATCAGGGCTATAAGTGAAGATGCAGTGGCTAAACTCAATGACAAACTATTACCAGACCTTAAGCACACAAAAGGTGAGGTATCAAATCTGCACTTAGCCAGGGAAGCAGACACAGCAGCATTAAGAGTGCTGGAACAAAGGTTAGGAAGGTTTCTTTCTTGCAAAGACAGTCTTCCGTTATTTTCATTGGATCCACAGCTACCAGACCTTGAAAAGGCTGAAGGCAATGTAACTGGTTGTCCATTCTGTGGCAAGGTCATGCAGTGGATGGGGAAACCACTGCCAACTTTGGTTGCTGAATGCAGTCACCAATACCATCTTCCATGTCTGCTCAGCCTTTTGAGGTAATTCCTAACCAAATTCCATGTCTGCTTAGTGCATTTGTATTCTCATTTCACATTTGTATACTTTGCAGGATCAATGCTCAATGTTGCATTGAGCATTGCTGTCATGAATTCTCTGCAGAATGGGTACAAGCCTTAGGGGTGAAGAGGGAGGCTCCGAAGAAACCTCAAGCTACTGAGGCAATTGCAGGAATGCAGGAGATCAAGAAAATTGCTAGTTCTATAGTAAATGCTCCTTCAGAGTCTGATGCCATATTCAGTCAAAATGCTCCTTCAGCTCCTGATGCCATACTCATCACTCCTGATAGCACACCAAAGAAGGCAATCTTATCTACAATCAAAGGTAACCTACTCTTGTTTCATGCAATTGGGATATGAAGCTCACATCTTTCATTCTGTGCATTGTAGACATAAACTTAGACCTTCCTCAGCAGGATGACAAATCACAAGACAGTCCTAAGAATGACATAGCCAGGGATACGTACTCGGGCAGCAAGAGCCAAACAGGTAAGTAACTTGCAGAGGCCATTTTATTAGGCATATTGAACTGCTCAGGTAATTTCCTGTTGTATGCAAATCAGATGAAGAAAACAGTGATCCCCCTGAAGAGGGACTTTCTATCACAGCAAGACAAACAAGTCATGATGCAAAAGAAAGAAGTCTTTGCTCATCAAAGACTGGCAAATCACAAGGTCAATCAAGTCATCACACTCAACAACTTTCAACTGGTAATTTCCAGCCTTTTGTGCCTGTCTTCTATCTAATTTGACTGCTCATAATCACTGACATGTTCAATATTTAACCAGGTAAAGATTTGTTACAGCCAAATCCAGATAGGAAGGGTAAATATCGACAGAAGTCACCTTCCAGATGTACTGTGGAACAACCTTCAGAAGCTTCCAGCCCTGCACCACCTCCAAACCCTAAAACCAAGAAAAGGTATCCTGCTAATTTTTGACTATAATGGAGTATTGGGTAAAGTCTGGTTGAAGACTGATGTTGTACCTGCTGCCGTGGAGGAGGGTGTGAAAACAATTCAACTTAACAGAAACAGAGTCTGTTGCACTAGACCAGCCTATGAGGAGTTTTTAGATTGGTGCTGCCAGCATTTTATGATAGCACTTTGGTCCAGCATCACAGAAGCGAATCTGACAATGGTAAGACAGCTTGTGCTGCAAAAATATGAAGACAAATTTCAGTTCATATGGAGTCAGGTTGACTGCAGAAAGACAAGTCTATTTCACATAGGAAAGCCAATTCTTCTCAAGGAACTCAAGGATGTCTATGCCATGGCAGGTTTCACATTAGAGAACGTGCTTCTCATTGATGACAGTACTTACAAAGGGTATCTCAATGAGCCACACACTCAGATCTGTCCAAACAGCTGGTCTCAAGACAAAAAAGATAAGAGATGGCTCATGCGTACTCTAAAGCCATGGCTTGAAGGGTTGTTAGAGGCAGATACTGTGCAAAGTTATGTTCAGGAGAACAGAATGCTGAATGTGTATGACAAAGAGAGTGATATTTTTATCGGTTTGATGAAAAAGGCAAATGTGTCTGCCTAGCAATTATGCTATTAATGTATACATATTGTAACTTCTATACTTTTGAAATATATAAAGCAAGTTTTATTTTCATGGCTACATATATGCTGTTCCTTTGGTTCAATGACTTTCATGTTGCTCACTTAAGTACTTAAACCAGAGGGCCGAGGACCACTTATACAAGATTGAACATCAAACCAGAACACCTGCCCCTTCAAGTGTTCAAAGGACAACAGCATCCAGTTGTGCTTACAGGAGATTCGATTAGAATATTGGAGAGACATAGAGAATGGTTCAGTGACAAGATAGTCCACCTGTTCTTGAGGTCAGTAATTTTTTATAACCAACTCAGCTATTAAGTCCTTTGTTACTTCTTAAGGCATCTTGTTTTACCAGACTCTGGACTTTGCTAGGTGTATGCAGCAATTCTGCATCAAGCATGGCAGGTCACAGAGGTTCCATTTCATGGATCCTCTCACGTACACAGTATTGTCGATAAATGTTGCATCAATGGACAAACTGTTCAACCAAGCACTTCAAAGTTCAGAATTTAGCATTCTGTCAGCATGCCACAGTGATCACTGGACATTATATATTATTGTAGGACTTGGAGGTCAGCCAGTTGCATGTCAGCCAGGTGTGTACCATTTTGATAGCTATGAAATTTATACAGGCTCCGAGCCTGTCATGACTTTTGTGGAGGCTGTGCTCACCAATACAATGAAACTGCAAGTCTGCCACTGGTGAACAAAATGTTGGAAATACTTCCAAAATTTCCTTTACACAACTTCAGATACAAGTGGCAGGCAGGCCAGTTAAAAGAACTCCTAGAAAACTTGCCTGCAGATGCTTACTTATCTGTAGTTGACTTTGCAGAGAATTACACATTCAGAGAGCAAAATGAAGTTCAGTCCATGCGCTGGGTGAACAACCAGATAACCATATTTGTGCAAATAACCTACCAGGTAAATGCCTCAACAGACACCATTGATAAGGAAACACACTATTATGTTTCAGATGACAGGGAACATGATACCCTATTTGTTCAGCACTGCTTCATGAAGCATTTTGAATACTTGAAGAGCAAAGGTAAACTCCCCAAACAATACTATGTTTTTTCTGATGGTGCTGCATCACAGTTCAAAGCTGCTAGGCCATTTTACTTTGTTGGCAGGTATACTTGTGATACACAGGTGAACATGATGTGGAATTTCTTTGGATCAAACCATGGAAAGGGGGAACATGATGGAAAGGCTGCTGAATTTAAAAGGTGGATACGAGGTCTACAAGTTAAATCTGAAAACATCAAACTTATGAATGCCCATGATGTGGTGAAAATTGCAGAGGAACATTTTCAGTGTGGTACATCTGAGTGGAAAGAAAAGGGAAGAAAAGTTAGGAGATACTTCTGGGAAATAAAACCTGAGGACATCAACAGGACCAAGGCTTGGGGTGCTCAGACAGTTCCAGAAACCAGGCAAATTCATTCAGTCCATGCATTCAACTCAATAGAGCCAACACAGCTACATACCAGAAAGAATTCATGTTTTTGCAGCCACTGTTTGGATGGAAAATGGGACATGTGTGAAAACAAAAAGTATGTAGATGAATGGAACCTTGTTGTCATTGAACCATCCTCCAATGTTCATGCAGATGTGGAAGAGACTAGAAAGTCTACCAGACCACTCTACTCAACCAAGGCAAATGTACTTGCTGATGCACTAAAAGAGGGAGACAATTTTGCTGTTGTTGCACCTAAAGACAATAAGGAGAAGTCTCTGTTCTGGATGGTACTATGCACCAAGCCAAAATTTGAAGTGCAAAAGGACTTCAAGCAGGGGAAACAGAGGTTTATGAGAGGTGAAACAGTTGTGGAAGGCATCTACTATAGAAAGCAGCCTCGGTCAAAGATTATGTATGAGTTGTGCACAAAAGAGCCAAAGGGACTTGTATTCTCTACTCAAGTCTGTGCTATTCGAGTTCCCATGCAACAGACCAAGAAAGGTAAGAAAACTGTTTACAGACTAGACATGTTAGATGAGGAAAAGATTCTAGAAAACCTGCCAGATGTCTTATCTTATTCAGATTTATCTGAGGAAGATCTATCTGATGAAGATTTATGCAATAAAGATCTATCTGAGGAAGACAGCATGCCTGAAGATGAGTTTTGTGATGAGTGAACCACCACACTTATCACCACTGTTACCACCATTACTATCACCACTATGTACACTATTTTTTCCACAATGAATTGAAGTACTTTCTTTGTCCACTCTGATACTTTCCTTTTATAAGTACTTGACTTGTATAGTCTCTCATGTATAGCAACTGCACTACACCAAATATACCACACTACTAGCTACATTACCTAATAAATCGCAAAGCGTCCACCACATTCTCCACCACACAGTGTGGTGGACAGTGTGGTTGACAGTACTTACTTATGCATATTTTGTCTATGGAACCAACACTTGAAGATAAAACAACACTTGAAGATAAATTCTAAGTTTTATGAATGAGAATCAACACTTGAAGATATATCCCAATTCTTGAGAATTTAATTCCCAATTCTTTTGAAGTGGAATCAACACTTGATGATATATCCTAAGTTTTATGAAGTGGTCTCATCCAAGAATTTTGGAAGGCTTTCCTGTTCACTCCAAGTTGTACAAGGCTTCCTTGTACAACCTTGTGCACAGGTTATTGTAAGGTCTGATCATATTGTAATACAATATCAATTCTTTCTGGAGATTTGAACTCCACCAGAGTGATGCTCTGGTCAGCCAGAAAAATTCTGTTGTATAAAAAAGTATACAACAATGTATATTAATGTCAATGAAATAATATATGTTACATCCGAGTTTACAATCTGTTGCATTCACAGTGCATTTATTACATCATTCTGTTAAATATAGCTCTATTGCTCTGTCAATCTTATCTTCATCTCTAGAGCAACTGTGCTTCACAATATAATGATTCACTGTATGCCAATGCACAAACACCTTCATAGGTACAATCTACGCTCCTATTAGTCGAACATTGTATCTGCATACCTTGACAATCCGTCCCCTAACCGAGGCGAGGCCGGCCGAAGGCCACATCAATCATGAACTTGCGCGTGTCCAACAACTCCTGGTTAGATATTGGTACAGCCTGCAAAAAACATCAGATCTCACTGAATCAAATGTGACATTGCAAAGTATTGCCTTCAAATTTAGGAACTCACCTTGCATTGAGTAAATCATGCCGAGTCAAAGAATAAAGGTATATTGTTAATGTTCTGCCTCAGCTGCTCAATGTTTCTAATTGTATCCTGTACTCCAGCTCCAACTCGGCCGTCTACTTCATTAAATATTCAAGCTGCCAATCGATTTATTGAACATGCTATTCCTGATCTCACTGAGGGTAAGTCATAATTAAGTTTTATTTGCTTTTTCAACCTTTTAAATGGTGGACCCTTTCATGCAGAACAAAGACAGCAAGTAAGAGAACTTAGTAAATTGAAGCAAACAGTTAATTCTGCAGATGCTACTAAGGCAAAGAACGAATTGCCAAAAACGCCATTCAGTTCAAGTGTGGCTGAAGCAGCAGCTGCATTTCTTGCTGAAGCTACCAAGGAGCTTCCAACACAAAAACCAAATTGAACAAAGTACTGTGCATACAATATTCTTAGGACTGGAAGAGAAGGTTGCCAAAACTGTGTTTTGGCGAGTTTTGGGCTACTATTTCTAAAGGTACACTTTATGATCTGCTGGGCATTTTTGAGGTGTTCCCTTTCTATCCTATATGTGTTGGAAGAACAAGGGAGCAAAAAGTCAAAACCAGGATTCGTAACAATCAGGAAAACACGAGAAACATAGTTGTAAGCAGCTGCAAATTGCTGAACAGAAATTGCGGAAGCAAGCTAGTGCTTCTGTAGCATTTGAGTTCCTGACTTTGCCATCCCTGCCAGTTTTCTCTTCATAATCTAGGTATTCCCACTTCACCATGCCACTTTCAGTACTGGATTTTTCATGTGGGCAGACAAGGAACTTCTTGATGCCACAATCTTCACACTCACCCATAATACATTCCTTTTTATGGTACTCATCAAAACTCCTTTTCTCACATAAAATTCCATGCCACAAACTTCTTGTGCTACTTATTGTGTGCTCAGATGCCCTGCACTCACCATATATGTCTGACCTGCATAGTAAACAAGTGCAGCTGCAACCTTTTGGGTGCTTGGCTCTCATTTTATTGAATCCATCTACCAACATCTGCATCCTAACATGGTATATGCAGCAGCAGCTATTGAAGTCCCTTAATTTGACAACAAACCATGGCTTCAGCCTTTCAAACATCCTTTGTCCAATCTTAACCCTAGGATGATCTGTCTTGAATTTCCTGAACAGTTGCAACTGCATGTTTAATTGTTCAGTCTCTACAAGTTATTTGTGTATAAGAATGCAAGGAAAACAAATTTACACTGCAATATCTGAACCACATAAAAGTAGGCCTGCAAAGCAATTGAACAGGAAAGCAAACTTTAGATATAATTAGTAATACCACTCCAGATAGTTGCCCTAGTATCCAAAGAATCTCTTGTCAAAAGTCCTGCTTGAAACCATTTACAAATTTCGAGTTATTCGGGTTCTTGACCAAGTCAGAGTTTAGTCAACAGGCAGAACAGAGAGCTGTATTTTGTAAAATCCTATACATATGTTATTCCAAGTTGATTCCACTTCAGACATCTTAGAAATTCTCTGCAACCACGTGGCAAGTGGTTCAGAATGTCAAACTAGGACCATAACTAAACTTCAAGCTCTAGATATGTAATGTAATGTAATGTAATGTAATGTATTAATCGTGCTCATAAGGGCCTTGAAGAGACCATAGAGCAAGTATTTACAATGTCTCAATTTTCAATAACAACTTACGGTGAGATTCCACCGTTTTAAGAAATTGTCCTAATTTAAATGGTTCTGTATCCAGAAGAAGATGAAAACTAGTATCTGTGATATTGAACTTGCTTCTGATATTGGCATACGCTGGACATTTAGTGAAAGCATGGTCTTCATCTTCAATCACGCCAAGGTCACAAAGCGTGCAGAGCCGTGACTCTCGAGGGATACCATGCCAGCGACCAGTCTCAATATTAAGATGATGTGAAGAAGTTCTTGCCCTGGCAATGGCATGCTTCAAAGAGCGGGGTATCTGTGTGCGCAGGTAATCTTGTTCTGAGTAGATCAACATAGGATTGACCTCTGCTGCATAATACTCCATTCTTGAGCCTTTGTTGCTTCAGAGCTTTTCTACAACCAAAGTGAGCAGCAGATCCCGTGTGCTGATTGCATTATCAGGCCAATTAGACTCTGTTATGCCCCACTGAGCTGCCCAATCCTTTAGGTCTTTGTGCCAACCGTTACTAGATAGTTCAAGTGCTTTCCTGGATAGTCTATGCAGTGGTTGACCAAGTACCCGATTAGCGAAGTTTATTGATTGGTATAAAGCTTCGGCCTCAAGAGGCAACATCCCCACCTCAGCAAGCATGATGGCATATGGCGTCTGGTGTTTCACTCCAAGCTCATTCATCAAAAAAGTCTTCAAAATCATTTCCACCTGCTTCCATTGTTTTTGAGAGAGACTGGGTCCCCAAATCGGTGCCCCATATAGTGCTACTGTTTGTACTAGAGTCCTAAACAGTAACTTTTTGAGCCCCCAATCAGAGATAGAGGCCTTATGACATTTTGATAACATGGCGTATAGGGCAGCTTTACCTCCTGTAACTCTCCTACTTATACATTCCTTCCAATTGTATTTACAGCAGAAGTCCAAACCCAAATATTTGTAGCTGCTTACTGTCTCTAGCATATTGCCCTGGTAACTAAATGACGGACGATCTGAAGTTCCAACAATCATTATCTTGGATTTCGCCAAGTTCACCTTCATATGACGTGCTTCACAGAAGAGAGCAAGATTGTTCAAGAGCTCTTGAAGTCCTTCTTTTCTGTTTGCCATGAGCACCACATCATCAGCATATAGTAGGATCTGTAAAACATAATCTCCTAAGCGTGTGCCTGATAAGCATTTTTCTCTTAACCAGGCATCTAATTCATCAATGTATAAGCCGAATAATGTGGGAGATAGTGGGCATCCTTGCCGGACCCCAATTGTGCTCTTGATTTCTGCAGGTATTTCTCGAGTGAGTTTGATAAGCACCTCTGAATAAAGACTTGCGACTGCCCCTTGGATTGACTGTGGCACACCTATCTGATTCATTCTTGCACCTAAACTTTTTCTGGGTACCATGTCAAAAGCCTTGGAGAAGTCGATAAAAGCTAGGTACAAAGATTGTCTCGGTTCTCTTGCTTTCTCGATATGATGAAAAGTATGGTGCATCATGTGATGTGGTGATATATGTGTCAATAAAGGTGGTTATAAATGTGGTGATACAGAGCATCTGCATTTCGTACGCCGCATGTTAAGACACGGATTCGGGTAGAGAGCTGCTCAGCAGATCCAGCAGTGGCAAAGCTGATCCTGAGTGCTAAGGAGATCTACCTGAACAACAGAATGCTGTCACGCGGGTTTTGAAACAAGAAACTTAAGCACAATGAACCCAATTGCCGGATGAAACAACGACCTCAAATGAAATGAACATCATTAATGCAATTCAAGAACACAATTACAGAAGAAGAGAACTTCATTTATATAGAACTGATACAGCAAACAGTCTGCAACTCAAGGCAAGACTGGGGCACAACAGAAGGCAAGAGAAGGTCTGAGCGTCTTCGTCTTGGCAGCGACTGAAAAATGATCCGAAAAACATCTCTGAAAGAACACATCCTTATATAGGCAATGTGCCTGAGTACAATGATAGGAGCGCCGTTGAAGGTACACTGGCACTGCAGAAGATGTGCCTTGGTATCTCTCCAAAAGATTTCAGGTGCCCTGGTGTCAGCAACTGCCACTGTCCTGTGTACTCGTGACGTGACACTAGGCGGGAACTGAGCGTGAGCCCGGCGTGGTCCTCAGCGTGAACTGGTTTCCCAGTTCACGGCCGTGAATCAGCCGTGCTTCTGGAGCGTGTGCTGCAGCGTGAATGGTCTTGGTAGTCTTCGGCCGTGAAGCGCGTGGGACTACCCGGCGTGAATCTGTATCAGGCCGTCTTCTGAAATGGGGTTTGGTCTCCCGTGTACATTGCTTGAGAAGCAATGTTAACAATACCCGGGGACAAAACAAAACCTAGTGTGTGAAAGATGTGTGGTTCAGTTTCCTTTGGTGGCCATGTGCCATCTTTGCTGAGTTTTTCTGCATGTGCGGGCTCTGTGTGAGGTCGCAGATCACGCTTGGTGTAGTTGTGGTATCTTTCATACCTGATATGGTTATTATCATTGGTAAGAACTGCGATGGCAGGATCTGCGCCGATTAAGAACTGTGTCTGGATCATTTCTTCGAATAGCTCATGAACTAGTGCTGGAACATCTCTGCAGTATTTGAGTAGGAAATCGATAATGCCAAAGTTGCCCAGATTGGCGTTAGGATTAAAATGAGCTATTTCAACTTCCCGCGGAACTTGCAATAGGAGATAGACAAGTCCCTTGCAATAGGCTCCCTGATGATAGACATCTGGGTCAGGGGAACCTTTAGCCGCTTCGGCAAAGTGATTTAGAGCTGAGATGGTATTCTTCAGAGTAGCCCATCCTGCAGGATTTGGAATATAAATCCAATTCTGATGCCCTCCCACGGTCTGACCTTCCTTCCATCGATCACGCCTGACAAACCGTGGGTCAAACCTGATATCCTCTTGAACATGCAAGGGCATGGATTTCCAATAGTGCATAACTGTGGTGTCGGCCAAAAAGGGAATGCGCCAGTATGAATCTGTGACCTGAAGGAAGGTTCCTGCTCCCATTGCCGTGTATCTAGTGGCTTGCACAGAGGATCGGTTCTTAAATATGTGGACCCGCTGGGAGTCGAGGAGGTGCATCTCTGGGATGTTACTGTACTTGGAGTGCCATTGAATCCACCTGTGAGAGGAAATCACGGTGGCTACGGGTACTGGAGACCACGCTGCCCACTGAATGGGTGTGCCTTCGGGTACCTGGGAAATCTCGTCAAGCTGCAAGAATGAGATGTGATACTGGAGGAAGTGTTGACCAAGTGTCACATGCTGTGCATTAATAAGCTCCCGAGCAGAATCCAGAGATTTGGGGATCCAAATCTTGAGGCGTTGAATGAGGTGCTGCTGTGCCGTGACGAAAGTGCTATCCTTGTGAGCGGAAAGCAAGGAGTTGGTGTCCTGGAAACAGATTGGTGCTGGCACATCTTGCTCATACTGGGTTCTCCAGTTCTTGTAGGAGGATGAGTGCTTGTTATGTACATAGTACTGCTCTAACCTGTCCCAGTAGATGAATGCCATGGGCTGGACCGTGAGCATGCATAGGAGGTCAGGCTCCTCTAAGGGAATTACACTGAAATAGACCAATGTGCAGAGGAGTGCTTGGACTTCATCTGAAAGATTCGGCCAGTGCTCAAGCAGGTCCTCTGTCTTTAGAGGTACCTCTACCGATCCACCCAAGTTTATCCATTCGATCCAGAATTTTGCCTCTCTGTAGGCGCAGTGCAGCTTGTAAGTTGGGGCAGGAGGAAGAGTCTGTGGCATGCACTCCAAAAATTCAATGAGCGTGTCCCATTTTTGCTGAAAGAGAGTGTTCTGCTCATCAAGATCTGCCAGGGACTGGGTGGCGTGCTCAAATTGTTGACTGATGGACTCCAAGTTTTCCTCTAGGTGAGCCTCCTTCTTGGCGAACTGAGCTTTCAGGTCCTCATGGATAGCCGTGGGCACTGAGTCTCCTCCAACAGAGTCTTGCATTGTTTTCTGTAAGCTGTTGATTCGTTGGAGCAGATCATCACGGTCCTTTTCTGCTTGAGCCAGTTTTTCCTCACGGTCCGTGACCTTAGAGTTCAGCGTGGCTGCTTGCGTTTCTATCTGCTCCTGAAGTTCCTTGGCTTTGCTGTTCAGGCTGTTCACCGATTTCTGCAGAATGTCATTCTGACTTTTCAATGCATCTTCGGTTTGCTTAGCCGTGATTCTGAGCGCATTGAGTGTTTTTGTGACATGCTCGAACTGCTTCTGATATTTGTCACACTCACGCTTCTGGGCCTTGGCCTCTCCTTCAGCATTAACCTTTTCCTGCTGGAGGGCAGCATTCTGAGATGAAAGGGTGTTGATCTAACTGTGTAGTTCTGTCTGATGTTGCCTAGCCGAGTCACGCTCAGCAGTCAGAGTCTCAACCTGTTCTCGAAAAGTGTTAACTTCAGCCTGTAAAGAATGTTGCTCCTGAAATTTCTGCTGTAACCGGCCGTGCCGTCTGCTTGTGAGCGTGAACTGCCTTTCTAAGTTCAAGAGATTATTTTTGAGCATCTTTAAAGTGTTAGAGACGGCTTCTTCCGTAAGGAGGGCGTTGCCAGCGTTTTTGTTCTTTTGGCGCAGCTCTTTCTTTTGTGTCTTGTCGGGAGTTTCCTCTGTCTCCTCGTCCCGTTGTTCTTCTGAAAGAACTTCCTTGCCCGGGCGCTGTTTCTTCTTGGCTTGCAAGTCTGGCGGGGAGACGGGCATGGCTGTTCTCCTCTTTCTCCTTGTATTCTTAGGAGGAGATTGCTGCTTCTCCAGAATTTCTTCCTCCTGGTTTACTTGCTTCTCCTTGTCGGTTTCTTTCTGTGCCTCTTTCTCCTGCAGATTGGATTTTTCTTTTTCGCTGTTGCCATCTCCCTCTTTATCATGAATGTGGTCCTTGGTCTTCCCATCAGAGTGCTGTTCTTCTTCATGACCCCGCTGCTCCTGGGTATGGTGGGAAGAGGCTTTATTTTCTGAATGGCGATCCTCTTCGTTTGTGGCGGCGGGGAGATTGCCGTGATAGAATGGAGGATCTCCGCGTACAGTGCGGATAATCTGCTGGAAGTGCCCTGCCATGGCACAAGTGTGATTTGGATTGGGACTCTTCTTGGTGATCTTCTTTGGCTGCTGAAGTGCAAGGCAATGCTCTTCGATGGCGTTTAGGAGGACCTGGGCCCAATTGATTCTGTCGTTTGGGGCCACAATGATGGTGTTATAAACAGGTTGGTTGATTTGGGAATTTTTTATAGGGCTTCCAAAGAATTTGCGGGCAACCAGATGGCTAACATCATCATAAGGTGCTTTGACAGATTTGAAGCTCATGCCAGGCTTGTATTCAGGGACGTTATAACTACTGAGGTTATAGTCGGCGAGCTGTTGATATGGAATGCCCTGGGGCGAATGCGGTAGCAAAAAGGCTTTCTCCATTAAATCAAGCGTGAGAAGAACAACCTTACCGTCAATTTTGGTGGTTGGGCCCTCGTCAGTGACCACCATATGTCGGACAAAGGCTTCCAAATCTGGTCTGTGCAGTGGCGGCCATCGGAGCCTCATGAAGTTCAGGAGCCCTGTTTGCTCGATACGCGCAAGCTTCTGCCCCTTGAGTCCCTGGAGCGTTAGCTGCTCAGAAGATAAACCGAAGTCGACAGTCAGAGGCCTTTCGGTGCTGGATCCGGCCATGGCGATGGAAAAAGGCTGATGAATGGTAAGTAAGAAAAGGCGGAGCGGAGGCGGAAGAAGTAGCGATGGAGGAGAAGGGCGAAAAAACCTAAGTGTGGTATTTATAGGAGCTGAAACGGTGTAATAAATGGGAATAAGAGGAAAATTAATGAAAGGCGACGGTCCGTATGTACAGGTGGCATTCTGGTAATAATGAAGGGTAGGCGGTATCGTGAAACGAGATCGTGCTGACGTCATCAGAAGTGATGGGCGGGAAGATAATCGCGTGAGAGTGGCGTGGTATTGGCGTGGAGAGGAATAGCGTGGAAGTGGCGTGGAGAGGAGTAGCGTGGAAGTGGCGTGGAGAGGGGTAGCGTGGAAGTGGCGTGGAGAGGGATAGCGTGGAAGTGGCGTGGAGAGGAGTAGCGTGGAAGTGGCGTGGAGAGGGATAGCGTGGAAGTGGTAAAGAATTGTGGGAATGCTGAAGGAATGGGAGGGGTAACAGTGGATGGAAGAGAGTCCAGTGAAGGAGGGAGGACGGTCTCAGCAGTGTAGCAGGGTAAAGAAAGGCTGTGAAGAGAGGAGGAAAAGTTGTCGGAATGAAGAGAAGGTGGGACGGATGAAGGATATGGAATGACTTCTATTCGGTTGCATGATCGTTGGAAGAGAGCGTGAATGTTTTTGTCATCATAAAGGTCATTGGACTGCCATGCTCGTGATGATGAAGGGCGCAGGGTGCGCGTGGAGTAAGCAGCAGCTAATTCGTCTTCATCACTATCAGAAAAGTGAGTCTCTTTGTGTTCCACCGAAATGATGCGGCAAGTGATCAGATCAATGGTGGCCGTGAGTTGGTGATCAGAAATGATTAACTGGTCATCACGCCAGTAATGTGCACTCTCTGCTTGGCGAAGGAAAGGTCGGCCGAGCAGCATCTCATAGTCACGGGGGTCCTGATCAACTGGAAGGACACCACAATCAAGCATGAATGTTAACTCACCGATGTGAATTTCAAGGTTGTGGACGATTTCCTGCGGAGTGGAGATGACGCCATTTGCCATTTTGAGATCATACGCTAGTGGGTGTAGATAAGTGAGCCCAAGTCGTCGTTTTAACTTATCTGTAATAAGATTTACAGCACTGCCTCCGTCGATCTGTACATTGGGGATGAGATGAGGTCCAATGGTGGCACAGAGAGAAGGAGCTGCTAATCCTACGGTATTAACAAGGACTGTAGGTAAAGAACTGGCAGATGGAAAAATGGGGCACAGTGTATGGAGCATGGATAGGCTAATGGAGACCTTCAATTTTTGGAAAGCCTCTGCTATCTCTGTGGGTAAAGCCATCATCTGAGGGATGTTCAGAAGTTGAAAAACAACAGGGAGGCCTAGTTGTATCTTGGCGGAGGTTAAGGCTTCCTGGATTTCCAGTGGAACTGATGGAGATGGCGGTAAAGGAACCGATGGAGCTGATGGTGGGGGAACTGATGAAGCTGGTAATGTGGGATTCTCGGGAATAGTCGGAAGGTGCTGTGCAACCTCTTGAAATGTTTGAGCTGCAGCTGGGAGATCAATAGGTTCTTTGCCTTTGCGTGCTCTGGTGGTGGCGAAAACAGATTCAGGTGTTATACCTGCCCCGTGCATTCTTTGCCTGATTTGTTGAAGCCGATACTGAGTTTGGGGAGTCAAATCTTGGAGCCGTGGTTGAAACTCTGCAGTTTGCATCATGTTGACAGACTGTACCTCAGGGGAGGAGTTGTGTGGCTCGAAAGTTGAAGTAGTTGGGGAAGACAGGAGTCGTTGTTGAATTTTTTTCAGTCGAGCACGGGTTTGTGGATTGAGATCTTCAATAGGTGGTCGATGCGGAGTGGTACGGACCATATTGCAGGGATGGATATCTCGTCGGGTGAGGTCGGTCGGATCGGTGCGCGGATCACGCTGCGTGACATTAGGAATGCCCCGCTGTGGTTCACGCTGAGTGCTGGTGGAAGCTGGACGCTGGGGACCACACGCTGGCGAAGTGTTCGAGAGGGCCGCACGCTGGGGACCCCGGCATGAGACATAATTAGTGGGTCTGAGAAGTGGTTCAGCTTGCTCCAGGAAGTTAACAACCTGCTGCTCAATATTAGTGGGCGGAGGGGTAGCAGCTGGAGTAGTTGCCTGAGGTGAGGTGGGGTGCCGTGGAGCTCGACCTGGATTGCCCTGTGCTCACCATACTTGATCAGGAGTGGCACGGACAGTCATAACTTGATTAGTCCCGGGAACAGTGCACTGCATCAGAGGAAGTAGTGGGCAGTCACGGAGAGTGTGACCTCGTTGATTGCAATGGTAGCATACATAAGTATTAGGATCACGGGGTGGTCGATTTGCAGCCACTGCATTTGTGTTCTGAACAGGGAGGGGAGCTGGAGTTGCCGAAGCTTCAGGTCGCCGCATAGGCATAGCTCGGTGTAACGGAATGGGATTGACCTCTTGACAGGACTCCGTGCTGTGATTGTTTTTGTTGCATCTTTTGCAGTGAGTGGCGCCCATATTCACGTTACACTCGTTGACATAATGACCAGCGACCTAACAAGTTGTGCACCATATGTGACTGTGGCCAGGTGATGTCGCTGCTTGTTGGGGTTGTAAAACTTGCGTGGTTGGTACCGAAGCTGTTGGTTGAGTCTGCCGTGGGACACGGAAAGCTATATTGACGGATCAGTTGGCAGATTTGATAGCTTCTTCGAGAGTAGCAGGGCCTTGCAGTTCTGTGTAAATCCGAATGGAAGATTGTAGACCCTGTAAAAACCAGCAGAGAATTTGGCTGTTAGAGGGGCGGTCAACAAGCTTTTGAACCAAAAGAAGGAGTCGGTCAGCGAATTCGCGGGGAGTCTCTGCAGACGTCTGTTGTTGTTGAGCTAGCTGTGTGAGAATGTGAGAGTCGTCTTCAGCGCAGCTGTAATGACTGAGGAAGGCAAAACGCATAGTGCTCCAGTCATCGTTCCAGAATCTTTTGTTGGCAAGTAGCCATTCCT
Organism: Isoetes engelmannii; assembly: GCA_011763485.2. NCBI lineage: Eukaryota > Viridiplantae > Streptophyta > Lycopodiopsida > Isoetales > Isoetaceae > Isoetes > Isoetes engelmannii. Next base: position 31,087 of record JAANSK020297044.1, read on the forward strand.
TGGGCTGACCTTGAAGCGTGGTGCTGAATAAATGGAACTTGAGAGCAGGATCTTGATGACCATTGAGGAAGGCTAGTGAATCAAATTCACCTAGATGAGCCTCAGCACTTTGTTCAGTTGAAGGTTTGCCTGAAACAGTGCCAAAGATGGGGTATGGGATGCGAACCTTGGCAGTGGCGGCTGCAAGAGCAATGGCAGGTAAAATGGGAGGGGGAGCAGGATTGTTGTATGGCGTTGGAACAACGGCGGTGCTAGCCATGTAAGTCGGGTGCGTAGTGTAATATGGAGGAGGAGGTGGTGGAGCCGAAGCTAGGGGAGTTTGCTGAATATACTGAGGTGGAGGACCAGGAGGTGGTTGGCCGTATTGAGGTGGTGGAGCTGGAGGTTGCTGAACGTATGGGGCAAATCCTGTTGGCAGGGCAGCCGGAACAGATTGCTGAATGAACGGTTGGACGTATGGAGCTGGAACTGTTGGAGGGCCAGCAGGAACAGGTTGAACTAAAGGGGGTTGTGGAATATGTGGAATCGGGGCTGCTGGCTGCGTAGCCAGAACAGATTGCTGAGGGGTTGAAGCTGGTAAAGTTGGTGGTGGTTGTGGACCAGGAAGTGCTGACGGAACTATAGGAGGTGTTTGAACAAAGGATTGAGGGACCATAGTAGGGGAAATAGAACTTGATGGGATGGGAACAGTAGGGAAAGCAAAACTAGAAGGAGAAGAAGTTGAGGAAATGGGGGTGGTGGGAGGAGCAGTGGGGGTGACGGCGGACGGAGGGAGAGAAAAGCTGGTTATGGTGAAAACAGCTTCCTGAGGGGGTTGTTGGGGTTGAATCTGTGGAGAAGCATGATGAGAAGCGTTGTGTGGAGGGGAGTTGGGAGCAGAGTTGAGGTGAGTCCTGGTAAACGGTGGGATTTCCGGAATGGGGCCAAGTGATGGTGATGCCGGTGCTGTTCGATACCGCAAAGATGGAGATCCTGGACCCATTCTGCGAAGATATCGTTGAAGTCGTTCGGAAGCCTGGTGGAGAATTTCGTCAGTAGAAAAGTCTCGAGCACTCATGAAATAACTGTAGACTTGGTGATGAAGACCCGGCAATCGGCGCCAGTGTTAAGACACGGATTCGGGTAGAGAGCTGCTCAGCAGATCCAGCAGTGGCAAAGCTGATCCTGAGTGCTAAGGAGATCTACCTGAACAACAGAATGCTGTCACGCGGGTTTTGAAACAAGAAACTTAAGCACAATGAACCCAATTGCCGGATGAAACAACGACCTCAAATGAAATGAACATCATTAATGCAATTCAAGAACACAATTACAGAAGAAGAGAACTTCATTTATATAGAACTGATACAGCAAACAGTCTGCAACTCAAGGCAAGACTGGGGCACAACAGAAGGCAAGAGAAGGTCTGAGCGTCTTCGTCTTGGCAGCGACTGAAAAATGATCCGAAAAACATCTCTGAAAGAACACATCCTTATATAGGCAATGTGCCTGAGTACAATGATAGGAGCGCCGTTGAAGGTACACTGGCACTGCAGAAGATGTGCCTTGGTATCTCTCCAAAAGATTTCAGGTGCCCTGGTGTCAGCAACTGCCACTGTCCTGTGTACTCGTGACGTGACACTAGGCGGGAACTGAGCGTGAGCCCGGCGTGGTCCTCAGCGTGAACTGGTTTCCCAGTTCACGGCCGTGAATCAGCCGTGCTTCTGGAGTGTGTGCTGCAGCGTGAATGGTCTTGGTAGTCTTCGGCCGTGAAGCGCGTGGGACTACCCGGCGTGAATTTGTATCAGGCCGTCTTCTGAAATGGGGTTTGGTCTCCCGTGTACATTGCTTGAGAAGCAATGTTAACACCGCAATTGATTAAAAATAATGAGACATGATTCTGCTCTGCCAGCCGGATTTATTAATTACGAATGTAATAATAGCGAATTTAGCATAAATTCCCGTTCCCGTTCATCTTCATCTCTGATAAGCTTGATCAATTCCGTTCAGACCTGCATGGAGCCATTCAATTTCGATGAACAACGCTGGCTTGATACTTATGTTAACAGGGCCAGAGATAGATCCTTGAAAAAGGATTGTTTGCACTGCAGGCCGTTCCTGGAATGGCATATTAGATGGAAAACGACGGGCATGGTTGGAGAAGAGTGGGAAACACTCGATCCTTACCACAAATGGAAGATGCATGGCCCCCATTTCAACCCGGCTGACCTGATTCTGTGGATACAAAAGATGCTGCTGCACAGGTCTTTGGCATATGGCCTTGAATGGGTAGCTGCTAACCACCTGGTTTTGCATTTGAGAAGACGAGCAGAGTTGAAAGATTTGGCACGGATTCACATTGGCAGATGGGAGGCAATCCTCAGTTTCCTGATCGACTGGTCTGGTCTGGATCCGGTCAGCTTGGATGGAATGCTGCAGAATGTAGTTATAATTGACCCCCCTCATGTTAATATTAATGAAATGACTGATCTGTGGTATTAGTTAGTCCTGTAATAGTTTTGATAGTATCTAAAGGGTTAAACTTCCCTTCACAAAAAGTTTTTTGTAACTGTCTCTCCTCAGGAATGTAACTTTCTATTTTGCTTCAATCAGATTGAAAGAACTGTAAATCGTTCAATGTGATGATCTATCTAACACACACTATAGTTTCCACCACTTAATACACACAACAACAACCACCACATAATACAATATAGACGTAAAGCTTTGCATCACATTCTGCACTATATGGCATATATATTAGAAAATACACAGTACACCACTTTTTTCACCACACCGCATTACATAACACATATCCCGCTATGTGGTGGGTGTGGTGTTTGTCCCAAAAAGCACCACACACCATACTCTGCACCCTTACTACCATCCACCACAAGCAGTGGGAATGTCACCATACAAATCGAACCATCCACCACAAGCAGTGGGAATGTCACCAAACAAATCACACTACATTTTACTGTCACGTTTCTCACCACATACCACAATACCATCTATCCATCATATATATTTATATTGCACTACAGTAAAAAGGTTCTGGCTGGATTGACCACATGCAGATCTACTACAACAATCACCACAACAGAGACCAAACTGGAAAAACCTGGTGATGTGAAGAAATTCAATCTAACCTGTGTTTCTTCCAGATAGTGAGTGGCGTGATCCTCTCTTACATTTCGGTCCAACCTTCTGAACCTCACATCCTTTGCGTTTGGAGAGACCCTAGTGTTCTCAATCCAAAAGTGCTGCACCAGATCTATGACAGAATTGGGAATTGCATCTGCCCTTTGAACTCTTTTATATAAAACCCATTTTCCTCCACTGCAATCTATTTCATCCCTCTTCAATTTTGCTTTGGTTACATTCCTCGGATGAACACCCAGCACTTTGCCAAAACCCCGGGCACTAACAAGGCTAGTAGTTTCGGTATTGCTTCCCCTTACAGTCATAGCAAGGCAACTCCCCTTGGCTGCTAAACTGTCATTGCAATTTGATTTCTTCACAATCTGAATGGTCTCCTTGAGATTGCTAACCACAATGGTCTTGGTTTGCAAATCTTTCATCTCCTCACCAATTATGCTTTGCATTGTTTCATGTTTGAGGAAATCCAGTAAAACCGATTTCTTGTCACTGTCAGAAAGGACTTTAGTGCTGCTATGAAATGAAGACAGCAATTTTATCACTTTCCGACGCTTGGTAGCGGCCGTTTTGCTTGATCCTCCCTCTGCTGATGCCATTCTTGCTAATTCTTCTTCTGCTTCTCTTTTTCTTTGCCTCTGACGTCTTTTCCGCAAGCATTCCTGTTCTGCAGTTCTTTTCCACTTCTTCTTGATCTTCTTTGATGGGGCAGGAAGATTTTCTTCCAATTCCGAAATAATCGCCATAGCCAGGAACTGGAATTGGGCTATGGTGATTCAGATATGGCGTCGGAACAGGTGGGAGGGATGCAAAATTTTCCCTCCCACGCCATTCCAAGAAATGATGCGTATCTGGGGCAGTTACAGGAAATTCGCCAACAAACTTTTAAATTTTCACCACATTTTGAATATCCTCCACCACATTTTAATGGGGACACTGGGGACAGCAAAGGTGATCCACCACTGCATACTTTCACCCCAAGACGACTTCATTCCATATCTTATGAGAAAAACGACCACCAAGATATTTTTTTCAAAAGCTTAGGATCAGAACTAGCAAGCAACAGGCAGTGGTCCAGTTACACAGACATTGGGCAAACCATGCATTACAATGCTCTTTACAACACCAATTCAGACTCTGAGGAGAGTCAGCCATGGCAGGCGCGAGAAGAGGTTACCTATTAGCATCCATATGATACACCTTGTTGAATAAACCTGTCTCTTGCAAATAAGCAGCATAGGGCACCGTAGTTTTGGCTCCGAGATTATAAGTAAGAAAGGACTTTTGCACCCGTTCCAAGCTCTCCCAGGCACTAACACTAATGGCAGGCCCCCGCACTTCAAAATTATACAGTAAAACAGGCTCTACCAAAGCCCGAAACAAGTGAGCTTTCCGTGACCAATCATGGATCTCTGCGCCAAAACAATTGTTTTCCCTTGCATAAAATGCTCAAAGTGTGTTCTTATAAAATTCTACACCGAGATACTTGTAGCCTATCATAAAAGACATGTCATATCTAGGTTGAGATTGAGTTCACATCACCTAGGCGTGGAAGTTGGCAGATGGGGGAACCTCCCGAGAAATAGACGCACTTGTCGAGTATGTGGATCAGATGATATTATAGAAGATGATTATCATTTAGTATTACAGTGCCCTGCATACCAAAATTTAAGAAGCAAATGTGGCATTCCAACTAATAGTTCCATGCTCCAGTTCTTTGGCTTGTCAGGTAAGATTATTGGAAATTATCTATCTGATGTTATGAGAGTGAGAGAAGTGTCAATTAAAAATTATAAATATTTATTGGATGATTATGAAAAAGATGAGAGGGAAGCTAACGGGGCTTTAGAGAGCACGTTAGTATATTGACATATCCATTATCTTCGCTTGTAATGGCTTTCTCTAGACCTGATGGTCTCATAGACATAACAAAACATTTCATTTCATTTCTCTCTCTATGTATTCTCTCTCTACTTTCTCTCTCTCTCTCTCTCTCTCTCTCTAATTTCTCCCATTGCTGCTAGTTTTTGATCACATGTCTACATAGCAGAGATATTAAACAATTTCTTGCAAATCTATGGTTGTAAGAGAAGATGAAGACTTCCCCAATGTCAAAGTTTTGAGAAACAATTAGCAACCAGAATTTTATCAAAGAGCTAGAGAGTTTCTGGACATATCTAATTGTCATTATAAAAGTTTTCTAGTGAGTAATTTGGCAGAGTGTAGCTATATTCGACATTCATAATCGATTTTATAAAGGTTTGTCGGATCATTTACTAATGTCAATAACGTTACACTCTAGTTGATCCAGTATGATGGGGAACTCATAGTTTTGTAGCTTTGGAATAGAATGAACCACTTCCAAGATATTCCGAGGAAGCATTGATGATCAAATGCGAACTTAACATGTATCCTTTAAGTGATCTAGCCGATTTAACAAGGATGGTCTTAGGTAGACCCACTTGTAGATCTAGCCAATTGCATGAAAGGAAGTATGTCATGATATTGAAAACTTGAGTAAGTTTTCAATAGAATGCCATTCATATCAAATGATATGAGCTTCTCTTTTGAAGAAATGATATAATCTTTCATGCAAGACATTACATTTTCTATCCTGCAGTGGCAACTAAAAGAGAAAAAAACTATTCTTACAGGTTACAGTATTGCATGCTTCCAATCAACTGATTTGAGCACTGAGTTGGGCCAAAACAAGCATTTTTCTTCTTCACAAGTGCTTGAGTAGATTATAAATATCTACTTGCAATTGCAGAAATATGGATTAATTCTATGTGTTTTGGAGGGCAGAAGAGGAAGGTTTTAGAAGCAATGTGTTGTGACCGATCGTATACGTCAAGACCTAAAATCGTCTAAGACGACTGCTAACTGGCATGCAAGAATGCATACACTAGCAATGGGGCCATGATTTTCTTGCACGATAACAAGACAGGAAAGGCCCTCTAAAGGTGAAGGGGATCAAACATGGAAGGGACAAAGAGCAAACAAGAAAGGAGCTACACTCATACCTCCACTTTGGACGTGGTTTTAAAGCAAAGAACGTGGCATTCTCTCAGATTTTTTGTGACGTGTAAGTAGCCCTCAACACACTTACCCTCGAGTTTTATAGCTGAGATCAAATCTTAGTCGTTGCTTGCGATGGTGTTACCCACCGATAACACACTTGAGGGTGCATAAACAAGCATGTTATCGATGGCCATAAAACTCTCGAGCTGCGTGTGTTAAGTCAGATAACACCATAAAACTTGGTGTTATGCCCAGTATATGACAATCTGGGCCTTCTGCCCTCGACTATAACAGGGCATAAAACACCCTCCTCATTCCAAGGGTGTTAATATGTTATCTTTCTCTTCTCACATAAACTGTCGCCATATCTTTGGTTCATTCGTTAAGGTTGCGTGGTAAAAGCGCCGTGTACCCTCCCCACACATGACATATCTCACGTGTTTATCCGGTAGGCCCCAAGAAGAGAAGATTTTTGTATAACAAATGGCGAGGGCGTTAGGAGATGGCTTCCCTGTTGATGCCGTCGCCCATTCGATCCAACTTATTTCTGCTCTTTCCTCAGTCATGCATAAAAAATACTGGATTTCTCGGTATCAGGTCCTCGAAGAAGGCTGCAGATAGGCTAAAAATCATGGCAGGGCCTTTGCAAACAGGACAACATGCTTTCGAGCCTGAGGTTTTTGATATGGAAAGGAAGACCCCAATCCTGCTGTTTGACGTAATGAGTACCCTGGTTCGAGATCCGTTTTATGAAGATGTACCTGCATATTTTGGGTATGATGAAACCATTCTGTTTTGCATTTAACTGTATTATGGTTTAGTCTTATGCACATGGAATACTGGCGTTCAGACTTTCATTAAATGGTTGAGTCTTATACATTTTCTTGCATGCATTTCTTTTTTCTGTTTAATTTTCTTCATGGATCCTTTTTTTACTACCCTTATAGTATAGGAAGAAGTGCTTTTATTTTGTTGAAAATCTGTTAGGAAGGCTGACATAGGAATACCATAGTATTTCTCTATAGGCTCTCGCTAAAGGAACTGATTTCCATAAAGCATCCTACAGCTTGGCTTGAGTTCGAAAAGGGCAGCATAGATGAGGTAATCGAGCATCTTTTGCTATTAGTTTGTACTGGACCTGATTCATGCTTGATAGGATGAACTCAAAAGGAAGTTCTTTTCTGATGGTCGGGACTTCGATTTTGATGGTAATGCATCTAGCCCATAGATCTTTCAAATTATGATATAATGGTAAAATCTCTAGTTAACGGCTTTGTGAAAATTGGTCAAGCAGAGTGGACTACAGGAACTCTCAAGATTTTGTTACTTGTTTTAAATTATTGATTCTGCTTTCTTTAAGAAATATATTCTCATTTTCAACTCTTGTTCAGATCATGACTACATAACCATGTTAGGGAACCAGCTTATAAAGAAACCCGAGTTTTGCAGGATTAAAGAACTGTATGCTTGCTGGTTATGAGTATCTTGAAGGAATTGAGGAGCTTCTTCAACGTCTTAAATCTGCAGGCTATAGAATGCATGCCTTTTCAAATTACCCTGCATGGTAAGTGGGTTCCTCCTTGTGGGGGGACGAGAGAGAGGAGAAAAATCTCACTTTTTGGGCTCTCAGGTATGCCATGATCGAAGAGAAACTGAGATTGTCGCGGTACCTGTCTTGGACATTCGTTTCTTGCAACTCAGGTCGGCATGTTTTCTACCTTCTCACTTAAGCACTAGGTTTGTTGTAGAAAGTTGAGCTTTATGAAATCAGTATATGCAGGTTTGCGCAAACCAGATCAAGGTGCCTTTGTTGGAGTTGCAGAACACTTCCAACTGCATCCGTCAAACTTCATCTTCATTGATGACCAGTAACAGTTTACACTTTACATACTAATTTTGCATAAAACAATAACAAGCTGGTTTCTTATGGTTAACTGCAGGATAAACAATGTAGAAACAGCATTACAAGTAGGAATGGTAGGGATACAATTCAAGCATGTGAAACAGTTGGAAGCTGATTTCTCTGCTCAAGGACTGGAGCTTTAAGTGCAATGTACGGTTATTGGAACCACCGCCTCCAGTGTTATGGAGTTTACTGATACTATTATATTCTATATCTGTGATTATATGGATAATTGTTTTCTACCTAGATCAATTTTTGGCATGAATGGTTGGTAAGTGATATATAAGATAATTTTTTGACAGAGAATTGTAGTACCAGCAAAAAAAGTTAAGATGCTCTTCAATTTGTCGAACTGTAGTCCCTATTGAATTTCAAAGTATGTTTATTTTTTTTCTATAACGTTTGATGGGGTGTGAAGGGTGGATTTCCAAAGGTTTAGGGTTTGCAATTGGTTGAAGGCTTGAATAGGACGGACACTCTTTTATCCTATTTTCAATGGTTATCCATGTCCTATTTTTATAGCATGGCCTGAGTTCCTCTAGTCTGGCCTTTCATGTTAAAGGCACGAACCTGAAGTTCAGCGGGTCAGAGATGGCAATCTGTGTGGGCAGCCTACAGCATGCGAAAACCTTGTTTAATTCACGGAGTTGCTCTTGGTGTGGGAGTAGATGGGGAAGGGGGGTATATTTGGAGTAGCAGGTTTTGGTCCTTGTGGGTTCTCTGGCCTCCCCATGAGTACTTATTAGTTCTTGGTTGGGAAGGCTATCGCATGAACAGCCTAATTTAGTCCAGTATGATAAAAGCTCTCTTAGAGATCTTCTCACTTTAGCTGATTTGGACAAATTGACGGCAATTGAGGTAGATATAGCCTCCAATAATAGATCGACCCTTTAGGTTAAGAATTCTAAAAAAAAAAACCATTTCTACTGCTTATTTTGTGTTTAGCTCCTGTCCTATTGAAGCTTTAGATATAGCATGCGCATTAAAGCATCTTTAAAATTGTGGCATGGAATTTTCATTGCAGAAAATAGCATCAACACATATGGTGCTCTACAGTGAAGGGGTTAAATTTAGGGAAAGTTACGAAATTGCCCTTCACGTTTAGGGTAATTTCAACAAATGCCCTCGTGAGATCCATTATTTTGAAAATGACCTTTGGGCAGGCCACGGGCAGCTTGGGCAAAGTTTAGGGTGTTAATTTTAGGATTAGTCAACGGCATCCCTAAGTTTAGGGTGTTAATTTTGGGATTAGTCAACGGCATCCCTAATTCCAAGACGATTAGAGCATGGACGACTCCTAATCCGATGGATATTTTAGCACAGGCGAATGCGCATGCCCAGCCGGTTGGTTAACTTTGTCCTTCACGTCCATTAAAATAGATCGAGCAAACGAGCTTGGAGCAAGGAAGCTTCAACCAAGATCAAGCTAATATTCGGTACGTAACGTTTGCTTGCTTGTTTTTTTCTTGCTCAGAATTGGCTACATTCTTTCCATTCATTGGCTACATTCTTTCCATTATTGAAGCAGTAATAGTTGGAAGGGGAAGAAAATGGATATGGGATTGTCTGTTGGTGCTAAATTTGGTTCATTAGAAGAATGTGAGAATGCAGTTTGCGAGCAAGCAATTAAAGACCATGTAGAATTGTCAGTGCTTAAGTCTGATTGTTCCAGATACAGGGTAAAGTGTGCTGCTGAGGGTTGTTCATGGATGCTTCTTGCTTCTGTTCTACCAGATAGTAAAGAGGTTGCAATCAAAACCACATGTGGTGGGGTTAATCAAAGAAATAACAAGGAAGCTTGTGCTAAATGGGTGACAGAGAAATACCTTGGCAAGTTTTTGGAGCAACCTAGCTATAAGCCTTCTGATCTTGTTGCTGATGTTCGTCGAGATCATGGAGTGGAGATCACTTACCGTGTAGCATGGTTAGCAAAGGAGAATGCAATGGCTGAGCTCTACGGTGGGCATGAAGAATCTTATAAGCATTTGCATAACTTTTGCTCTCGGCTCATGGATGCCAATCTAGGTACTGTTTGTTTGATCCAGCAAGATGAACAGAAAAGATTCACGAGGTTATTTGTTGCTTTTGGTGCTAGTTTGAATGGTTTTAAGCATTGCCGCCCTATCATTACGTTCTTAACAAGTAAATATAGAGGAATCCTGCTCACGGCAACCGCTGTTGATGTTCGTGGAAGTTTGTTTCCACTGGCATATGGATGGGTTGGCATTGAAAATGACAGCAATTGGAGCTGGTTTTTTATTCAGTTGCATGGTTGTTTGACAAAAAGCACACAAGTCGTATTTCTATCTGATCGTCAGAAAGGAATATTAGAGGGCGTATCTGCTGTATTTGGGGAAAATGCATTACATGGGTATTGTTTGAGGCATCTCGCAGAGAATTTCAAGGAGGAGTTCAAGAACACAGAATTGGTGGTTGTGAAAATCTGCTCGGGTGGCAACAGTTCCTAAGTTTGAAGAAGTACTTTAAACAATAAAGACAACAAATGCAGAGGCTGCAACTTGGTTGCTTGATGAGGGACGCCACCCCACATTTTGGGCAGAAGCTCACTTTCCTGGGTACAAGTTTGGTCATCTTACCTCTAATATTGCTGAATCTTTAAATTCTTGGTTGCTTGATGCAAGAGACAAGCCCATCTTGTCCATGTTGACTATGATATGTGACAAAATGATGACATGGTTTTATGACCGGTGGAAGGAAGGAAATGAGGCATGGATGGCCGCAAGACAGAGCCCATTTGCAGTTGTAAAGGAAGTTGATGATGATATCAAAGCTGCTATTGCAAGAGCACGGTACTATAGAGTACTTCCATCCACTGGTTACATTTTCAAGGTAGTTACTGCAAAGCATCAACATGTTGTGAGCTTGCAAGTTAGCACGTGCTCTTGTTTGAGGTGGCACAAATATGGTATTCCTTGTGCACATACAGCTGCATCAGTTTTATTCAAGAAACAACAAGTTCAGATGTACACATATGAGGCATATCGCTTCTATTGTGAACTTATGAAGGGATGATCAGTCATGTACCTCATCGTGGTGAAGTTGAAGGAGCCACGCGGACATGCTTCCTCCACAGATATCTCGGTTACCAGGACGTCCAAAAAAGAGAAGAACATCAATAGCGGTTGACATCAACAAAGTTAATCAATTGGATGTCGATCGATTGCCCTTAGTTAGGATCAAATGACATGCAAAGCAAGTTATTCACAATTTTTTCCTTGTTAATTGGAGTAACGACTTGGAGCCTGCACTGATCAAGTGGTTGTTCTTCTTCAATGCAACATAAATTAAAGCTCAGTATTTTCTACTCACTTTACACTAATATTGAGCTTCCATTCATCTTCCAAGTTTCCATCAATCCTTCAAATGAACAGATAATGAGGGAACATTGTGCCAAGGTGTCTGTAGAAAAATGGAAGCCGTTGCATTCTCATTCAAAAATGCCACAAAAAACTCAAAAGCATGTATTGTATAACGTTTATCGTTTATTGTAAATTGCAAGTAAAGTGCAATTGTTGAAGATTAGATTTGGAGCATATGTCGAATTCTAAGAACATGGTAAAGCAGAATCAAACTTCAGATACAGCTTCTTACATTACCGTTAAACCGTCCCTTTGCATTGCATTTTTCATCGACTGTTTTATTAGAAAGACTGTGCTATTTGGAAGGGTCACCTCAAGCTCAGTCAATATAGTTTCCACGTTTTTTTTATGTAAACTTTATACAAAGGTTCTATACTAAATTGCATAAATGATCCTTCTCCACTATTTACTATTTTGTCGTTTTCTTTTAGATTTTGCGTATATGATGATAATACATGTCTCGGTCTTGCAAATGACAAAAGTAAATGATCAAACTTGTTGCACTGGCAAAACATATGCTTCCAATGATTTGACTACCGGGGCAAACAATAGGATATTTATTATAGCTTCTGCGTTGTAAGCTTAAAATATTTATCAGTTATCAACCTCACACGTCATCTATCAATAAGCCCATTACCATCTATCAGGCCATCCGGACATTCACCTATCAAAAGTGCAGCGTATCTTCCGCTCTATATATTATCGCTTTCTTGAAATAATATCTCACAACGACCCCAAAAAAAGGTCCACACTAAAAAACAACATAAATTTTTTTCTATATGTTGTTTTTCTGCAAATTACCAAAAAAACCACGTGTGGTTATGTAGATGTATGGTTTTTTAAGGAGATGATATGGTTTTTTTTAGAGGAAGTATGGTTTTTCTTAAGGTGATGTGGTTTTTCCAAAGGAGGTATGGTTTTCTTTTGGGGTGCTGTTGTTTTCTAAGGTGTGGTTTTTTAAGGTGTGGTTTTTTAAGGTGGTGCTTTCTTAAGAAGGTAAGTTTTTTTATCTTTGGTGTATATCGAAGTCAATATACACCTTATATAAAACATTTGGCGTATGTTGGATCCAATATACGCCTTAAAAAATTATATCTACTCCGATATAAGCCAATTTTTTTTATTTTGGAGTATATTAAAGTAAATATACTTCTTTTAAGGTGTATATTGACTTCGACATACGTAGTATATCCACTTCGATATGTGTCTTTGTCCCCGAATGTCTTCGTATAGGTGTCTATTTCTATGTCCAATATCAAAAGGGTAAGTCATAAGCAAATGTCGCATGTTTTAGTTCTCTAATATGCCTATGTGCAATGTTCTGCTTATTGCACTAAAGACTAGTAGTGCATGGCACAAGCGATGCAATATTCTACTTACATTAAGGACTATTAGTGCATGGCCCAACATTAGGCCCAACATTAATGTGGAAAGTGCACACCTAGGCTCCAACATGCCACCTAGGCTCCAAACATGCCACCTAGGCTCCAACATGCCAAGGTGGGTCCAACATGCCCATGTGGCTCAAACATGCCACGTGGGCTCCAACATGCCACCTAGGCTCAAATATGCCAACGTGGCTCAAACATGCCACGTGGGTGCTTCCTACGCTCCAACATGCCAAGGTGGCTCGAACTTGCCATATGGGCTCCAACATGCAAAACATCATGCACTTAGCGTTAGCCAAATTCCCTGAAACTTTTACTGGACGTGGCTGCAGACGTGGCAGACCACGAGAAAAAATTGCAGCTATAAAAGCTTACATATGCAATACTTATGAATTTTCAACAAAAAAAGCATGAGAAATCACAGTAAATAGACAAAGCCTCAGCAATTCATAAAATTTAATCGAGGGTGCCACATTATCAAGGGGATGCCATGATAAAAAATTTAGATAGAAAAGATGCATGTACATGCATCAAATATCAGGTAGCAATAAAAAAGAGGGAACTTCAAGAACTTAAAGAGCCCGGTACCTTTCGCAAGTCGAACAAGGCCAGGACTTTGCGGGCCTACCTCACTAGAGGGGGAGAGGCCAAACCCCAGGAGATGGATCCCAAAAATGTTATCGAGCTTTTCTGACAGCGCTCCTCTGGGAGGCCGTGTGCTAAGTTCCCCCCCTCTCGGAGTTCGGTTTCCCTATCCCACCATTAAATCCTCCTTTCCATGAGCATGCTTTGAGCAGGTTCAGACAAATCTAAGATCAGTCCGGGAGAACTTACCAAACCGGGAAGCGTCCTGCGACATAGCTTGTAGAAACCCAAGTGTTTTGTCGTTTGGGCAATACAAAAGCTCCGGAATGGCGATTCGACTTTGTCGTCTCGTCCGACATAGTGCAATTACCCTAGGACCAAGTTAACACAGTCAGTTTTCGCAAAGAAAGACACACGAACGTCCTACATGCTAGTATTTCGCAGCCACCGCCTATGCCAATTGACTACGAGAGTCTTAGACATGAGCTTTGTTTGCACTTCTTGGTGAAGGGGAATCTGACGGCCATGAAAGTTGGTCCCTAGGGTAATTTTAATGTTTTGAATCCATTGGCAGAGTCGATTCACAGTTCTGGAGAGTGGGACTTGCCCGTCTGTTGCCAGGGCCTTCCGACAGAGGACTCTTGGGAGGAGCTGCTCCGGGAGGGTTTTCATGGTCCGTCTTCTGGCATCAACACCCTCCCTCTACGTGATGACATGGTGCAAGGTCCTGGTCGAATCTGACTAGGATATGGCAAATCTTGTATGATGCTAGGTTTTTGAAGAGTTTCAATTATGGAAGTCGAGTTTTGGTCATTTGCACTTGGGGCATGGTTGAGAAGTCTGGATATGGTGTGTTAGAACCTCCAAGTTGCTTAAGGCAACCAGTCTTTGTGCAAAATTTTCAAAAGGGCATCAATTAGATTAGGATCCCTAAAGCAGAATGAGGTAGTTGCACTCAGATATGAATATCTCGAGTTGTACTGATTTGTCTCAGATAATTTTTTGGAGGAATGATTAAAGAACGGTTTTGGTGAGATGGAGTAACAAATTTGGCTCAATTTGGATCTGGGATGATTGAGAAAATCGGGTTCAAACTTGGTATAAAATTTGGTCAGTGCATTTCCAGAGACAAAAACAGGTCTTCCCACTCAAATGATGATATCTGGAGTTTTACTTAACATTTTAGCATAATTTTTGAAGTGACTATCCTAAAAACGTTGAAGGAACATGTGGGAAAAAACTTGGATTGATTTGGAACTAGGATGGTGGAGAACAATTAGTTCAAAGTGGATCAAAAATTCTGTCAGTAAAAAAACAGCAAGCTAATTTTTGGATCTTGAGATTTATAAGGGTTTTTTGCATGATTACAACTAGAACATGTCTGAATAGGGCCTAAGATCATGTGCAGAAGATAAAAGTGTAGTTTGGATTACGTAAAGTATCTCTATAATAAGCTATCTTAAGAAGTATCTCTGTTATTACAAAGATACTTCTCGTGATCTGGATTCTCGTGATTATTACCAAGACACTTCTCGTGATTCAAATGTGCATTAGACCAAAATTTTAGCGCTTATGTGGCTCTTTCTTTTTTAATTTTGAGAGTGCCAAGGTGGATTTCTCAAAGCCAGCTATATTTTTGCACAAAGATCCATGGGATATGCCAACTTTCAATTTCCATCTTTTTTTAATGAGTTGGAAAATGGTATGTGGTAGAAAAAGGATGACATGTCATGGAAAAAGAATGACTGGGCATGAAAATGGTTATGATTGGGCATGAAATTTTTTGAATTGTCCAAGCAACTCTTCAAAACATCAAGATGCCAAGTGAATTGCGCTACTTGGCCAAGGGGCAGTCTTCTGTCCGCGAAACTTGGTCCCTAGGGTAATGCCGGCATTCTTAGTCCGATGGCAGAGTCAATTTCGAGTTCCGGGATGGGGAAGCCGCCTGACCATCGTCAGGGCCTCCAGTGAAGATTTTTGGGGAAAACTGCTTCCGGAGAGTTCTTAAGGATCCGTCTTCTGGTATCGAGATCATGTCCCTACGAGATGACATGGGGCCAAATCCGGGTCGAATCCAAAGCATGTAAGGCTGCCAGAATGCCTGCTCCCCTCCGTGAGGCTGTATGCTAGTGCCCTCTGCGCAGGAGCTCGATTCCCCTATCCGACCATTGAATCCTCTATTAACGGACAATACTACAGGCATGTCCAAAAAAATCCGCGATCCGTTCGCGGGAACTTATCAAACCGTGAAGCGTTCTATAGAATACGTAGTAAAAACCCATGTGTTATGTCGTTCGGGCATGACGACAACTCCGGAATGGTGATTCGACTTTGACATGTCACTCGGAATGTCAAAATTACCTTAGGGGCCAAGTTACACAGTCAGATTCTCAAACAAAAGGAACACAGGCGCCTCATCAAGCAGTATTCCAGGCACCACCTAGGTCAATTGACTACAAGTGTGTTGGACGTGAGCTCATTTGGCGCTACTTGGCCAAGGGGCAGTCTTCTGTCCACGAAACTTGGTCCCTATGGTAATGCCGGCATTCTGAGTCCGATGGCAGAGTCAATTTCGAGTTCCGGGATGGGGAAGCCGCCTAAGAAAAAAAAATGGTCTACACGCTCAAATGATGTTATCTCGACTTTTACTGAACCTTTTTTTATGATGTTTGAAATGAATATCAATAAATGTTGTAAGAACATGTGGGAAAACACTTGACCTGATTTGGAACTGGGATGATGGAGAAAAACGAGTTCAAAGTGGATCAGAAATACTTTCAGTGAACTGTCACAGGAAAACAACAAGCTCGGACAACCCATTAACCAGATCCACCGTTGAACAATCAATACCCCTAGAGAGTAATATGCCTGCAACGTTTTAGATAGATCTGACGGTTAGAAGTGCTAGAAGTGCAAAAATGCATCAATTCCATTAGGATCCCTGAATAAAAATGAGGTGGTTGCACTTAGATCTGAATATCTCGAGCTGTACTGATCCTTTTCAAATGATTTTTGAAGGCATAATCAGAGAAAAGTTGTGGTGAGATGTGGGAGAAAAATTGGCTCAATTTGGATCTTGGATGGCCGACAAAATCGGGTTTAAATTTGGAAGAAAATGTGGCCAGTGCACTTCCCTGAAACAAAAATTGGTCTACACACTCATATGATGATATCTCGAGTTTTACTGAACCTTTTTTTATAATGTTTGAACTGAATATAAGATAAAAGTTGTAAGAACATGTGGGAGAAAAACTTGGCCCGATTTGAACTGGAAAGATGGAGAAAAACGAGTTTAAAGTGGATCAAAATTTCTGTCAGTGAACTGTCACAGAAAAATAGCAAGCACTTTTTTAGATCTTGAGCTTTATAAGGTAATCTCGACATTTTGGACGACATGGCGAACTCAGATCTCCATTCCGAGGTCCTCCTCTTGCCCGAACGAGTCATCTCACCATCGTGTCGCCTGACGGAGCGAGAAGTTGAATCTTCTGGCAGCCTTGCTTCCGCCGGATTGGACCGGAATCTGGCGCCATGTCATCATGCTATGGGAGGATCTGTATGCCAGAAAACGGATCCTTAAAACCCCTCCGGAGGCATTTTTTGCCAAAAATATTCCCTGAGGGCCCTGGGAATGAACGGGTGACCTCCACACCCCGGAACTGCAAATTGACTCTACCAACAGACTCGGAATGTCGACATTACCCTAGAGACCAACTTTTGTGGGCGTAAGACTGCCCCTCGGTCGAGTATCGCCGAATTGTCCGATCTCCAACACACTTGTAGTCAATTGACCTAGGTGCCACCTGGGAATTCGGCTTGGTGGGGCGTCTTTACTCCTTCTTTTGAGAATATGATCTTGGAACTTGGCTCCTAAGGTGATCTCGACCTTTCGGACGACATGGCGAGAGAGAGAGAGAGAGAGAGAGAGAGAGAGAGAGAGAGAGAGAGAGAGAGAGAGAGAGAGAGAGAGAGAGAGA
>JAANSK020297045.1:0-30875 GCA_011763485.2 Isoetes engelmannii
TTCAGAGGCCCTCCATGTTTCAGAGGCATGGAGGGCATTGTTTTTGTATTTCTTATCTTATTATATGAAAGATCTTTGGGCCCAAATTTCTTCCATCTTTCAATCTTCTTCTTTTTTTTCTCTGTTTGCAGCAGCATCAAGAAGATCTTGATAATTTGCCTCTTGAGGCCACTTGTTGGGGATTGTGGGGAAAATCCATCAACACCCACCTCCTTTATTAAAGAGAGGACCTGTCTTTTTTTTATTCGGTCAATGGTGCATAGGTATCCAGAAAAATCATATAGGGAAGTAAACACCCACCTCATTTTGTAAGAGAGGACCTAGCAAGCTTAGTTGAAGGTAAACTAGTACCATCTAAACTATTTTTTGCCATTCTTTATACTGTCTTGCGTTTTTTGGAGAGTTGGACACACAATGTTGCTATCTACATCACAATTTTTAGGTTATGCCTAGGCCTTTGGTATAGTGGTAACACACTAGTACTAGAACATCTACGTCTTGAGTTCGACACCACCCATAGTTGTATTATGTATATATAGACCCATTCCATGGCTTGTTGTAGTGTCCTCGTCGACGTTAAGAAAAAAAAATCTATCTATCTGCCACTCATCCATACCATGCATAAATTCTCTGATGGTATCATTCTCTAATGGTATCCCTGCCACTCATCCATACCATGTATAATTCTCTGATGATATCCCAGCAACACCGGGCTACAATCACTACTAATTATATAGACTTGCTAATTGATTATGTTTTAAACAAACTTAATTAATTATCCCTTAAAGGAAGATTGCTCATCCATACCACGCATAATTCTCTGATGGTATGCGCTTGGAACACCGAGCTACAATCGCTACTAATTAATTAGATTTTCTAATTGATTACACTTCAATCTTATTTAATTAATTATCCCTTAAAGGAGGATTGGAGTGCCACTTGGCCTAAATTGATTGAGCAAGAAAGAATAAAATGGAGTTTTTTTTTTGTTCGCGAGAATAAAAAAGGCATATGGGACCCAAACAAAGAACACATTAGACCTATTACTGTCCAGGATTTAAACATCCCCACCCCAAAGTATTTTTGGGGGAAAAATCCTTAATAGGCTTGCTGATAAACTGTACATTTTAATGTAGGAACGGAGGGCACAACTGGATTCGCATGTCCATTACCTCTCGATGCTAGTACCCCCACTGAAGTCGTCTTCAACATCGCATGCATCGGCTACTTGGGTGTAGCCAACCCGACATAACATGCCTGCCCAAATGCTGGGTAGTTCCAAAGATTGTGGCACTCATCTTCAATAACTTCTAGTTGGGAATAATTGCAGAGCCTATTTGCACGTTCTTCTCGGGCCCATCTCTCTATCTCAATTTTGAGGCAGTGCGCTCCCTGCGAATGGACGTAATCATGCTGCACTCCTTCATGGGCAAATGAGCTAAGAGGTATTCCTAATGGACCACTGGCAAGCGTGGCATAAATCTGGATTTTCGGATGTGATGTCTTCACCTGTTTCAAAGCCCTAGCATTAGCACGTGTCTAGATACTACTTCAGATTTGTGGTCCTCATTGTTGTTTACTACTTGTATGCACCTCTATTCCTGTACATTCCATCTGGAGAACCAAATAGCTCGTTTCTCCTTCCAATATGCTTTAACGTGTTGTGGGCCCATGGCCATTGTGTAGGCAAGGTCTGGTAGGCGAGTATATCTTGTATTGACCACCTTTTGAAAGATATGATGATCAAGCGCAGCTTGCTAAAAAGGTAACAACCTTATCTGTTTTTTGAAGAATTTGATATGTAATAAAGGACTTAAGAAATACTCAATGTTCCACTCATTCGTACGCCTGACAATGCCAGTCTACAATTACTACTAACTAATTAGACTTGCCAATCAATTGTGGTTTAAGCTTACTTGGTTAATTTTCTCTTAAAGAAGTATTGGAGTGCCACTTAGCCTAATTTGATTGGCCAAGAAAGAATAAAATGAAACTGGTTTATTTTCCACAAAAACAAAAAAGGCCTATGGGACCCATACAAAAAACACGTCAGACCTATTATTCTCCAGGATTTAAAAAACCCCTGCCCCAAAGGGTTGAGGGCAAAACCTTAGCAATAATAGGTTTGTCGATAAACTTTACATTTTAATATAGTGACGGAGGACACAATTGGGTTCCCATATCCATTACCCCCTGGAGGTATGATGCTAGTCCTCTCATTGAAGTCATCTTCTACATCACATGCATCGACTAATTAGGTGTAGCCAACCTGACATAACATGCATGCCCAAATGCTGGACAATTCCAAAGAGTGTGGCACTCGTCTTCAATAACGTCCAGTTGTTTTTATAGTGTGATGTCTTCACCTGTTTCAAAGCCATAGCATCAGCACGCTTCTAGATATTGCTTCAAACAAGTGTGGTCTCATTGTTGTTTACTTCCTATATGCACCTCTGTTCCTGTTCCTGTACATTCCATGTGGAGAACTAAATTGCTCGTTTCTCCTTCCAATATGATTTTAAGATGTTGGAGGTCCATGGCCATTGTGTAGGCAAGGTTTGTAGATGTGTCTCTCATGTTGTCCACATTTTGGAAGTACATGATGTGATGTTCATGTGCACCTTGCGGAAGAGGTAAGAAACCTTGTCTCTTGCAAAAGAATTTTATATGGAACCATGAACTTGACTCCAATTGCACGAGTAAAAAATGCTTTCTGAAACCGCTCCAAGACATCCGAGGTGGCAAATGATATAAATGGTCCGCATACTTCCAATCCATATAGAAGAACTTGCTCGAGGAAGACCCTGAACAGGTGTGACTTGTGGGACCAGCCGTAAAGCTCTATTCCGTAACAGCTGTTCTGCATTGCACAGTCGTGACCCATTGTCGAATACAAGTATCATAGAACATGGTAGTAGTAAACTCCATTATCAGTTACTTATATATTTGTACTACATCCACACATTATGACATTGAGCAATGCTGCCTTTTGTTGTCATGGGAACGATATAAGGAGCACCTTGGTCTTGGTCAAACTGACGCACATTTCAGTTTCCTGGCAGAAAACAATGCACATTGAGTGCATTTGGAAGTTGTTGCATACTAGCTAGGGTGTAAGCTAAGACATACATATCATTGCGTATATCAACAGTTGGATGATATGATGAACTAGGTGGGCCCCTCCACCTCCGTGCTAAGCAAGCCAATCTTCAAGTTGATTAATGTATAGTCCAAAGAGCATGGGAGAGAGTTGTGGTTTTAGTTTTTGCTTAGTTCAAATTAGAATAAGAGCAATTATTGTTCAAATATAATCCCGCAGCTTCTCCCTAGGTACCATGCCAAAAGTGCAAAATCTACAAAGCAGCAATAAAAATCTTCTCGTCCATTTTTGGTGTCTTTTATCAAAGTTGGCAACGTGAAAATATGATTGGAGTGTCCAGACCTAAACCTTGCATGCCTAAGGGCATGTATCTCTGTGTCATATGTCTATGCAAGTGCCCATTGGATGTCCATGCTGTCAGTTGCTGCTCAAGAATTTTGGCCAGCAGTTTTGCCAACAATGAGATGACCATGATTGTACGGTAGTTCGAGGGGTAGTGAGCATTACCTGCCTTATAGATTGGAACCACTCTGCGTGCAGTTTATTGACATCATCTATAATACTTGATCCACCCCCGACACTCCTGATGACAAGTGTTAGAGGAGGAAGATGGTCTATTGCGGGCATTTAATGGTCCATTAAAGGGCAAATGTGGTCTCCCAACTTAAGAACTTTGAAGTGAACTTCAAAATCAAACGTATCGAAAACTGAAATGTTAAAAGTTTGAATTGAGAGCGCACTTCAAATATACGAAAACTCTATTGAGGCAAGCTTCCCCCTGGAGAAATCAAGACAAACATGAATCCTACAAGAACTAAAAAGACAGATAGAGCAAGCTTCCTTTTGGGCCATCTGAAAAGCTCCCTTCGCTGCCCAAAGAGTTGCTACACCTCAAGTATGAAGGGGCAAGCAATAGTTCTGTCAAACTTTATACCTTTCTTTACTAATTCGAATATATATGTGGTGAATAATTAGCAAAAGCGTTGTCTGTTTCTGTTTCTTTTGCTTCTTCATCGCAGTAATTTGGCAAAGGAGAGACAACCAAACAAAGTGCTATACACAAATGGCAATTAGGGGAAAATCTAAAAAATGCCCTTACATTTATTTAATATTGCCTCAATACTCTTTTATTTTAGGTATCTGTGAAAATATACATCTCTTGAAGGTTGTTAGCAAAGGTCTACCTCTCACCAAAGGACATCATAGGAGAACATTCTACAATTTCAAAACAATGACAATAATACAAACAATTCTAGACAATGGTCATGAGTTAAACATCAATGTCTCATCTAATGTATCAACCTCTCATCAAAGGAGAGCATTCCACAATTTTAGAGTTTTGACAATCATACAGACAATTCTAGACAATGCCCATGAGCTAAGCATCAATGTCTCATCTAATGTACATTTAATGTATATAAAATTTACTAAAGCTTGCAATTTTCCTCTTCTTTTTCTTTATTGAGTCATTTCCAGAGAGTAAGTTGTGCAATTGCACTTTGTATTATGGGAGGACGTAATGGTTAGGACTATGATTTTCGTCCTGTATTGTATAAGAAATCGTATTTTTGCCCATGTTTGAGCAGCTTCTTGGTCGAATTGCTATTGGTAGTATATAATCACACAGATTTACTGTACTTACGTGTGTTTTGGTTAGAGGAAGAGGATCTGGTTTCGTGCTGTATGGATAAGATCGTATTTCTATTTGCAGAAATTTCTTCTACGATCTATGCACAGCAGCGGTGGGCATGCGTAGGGTAGAGGCAGCGGAAAAAGAGATGCGTTTGGAGCCAAGCTTCGCGATGCTTTTGGTCTGGCGTACTAGTGGGTGGCTCTGGTGAGGCCAGTGTGGCCTGGAGGTTCGATTCCTCTAGCTCTCTCTGCTTGATCCGGCCCAGCACTCCGCCTGTGCTTTCTGCTGGCTAGTTGTGTGCCAATTGTTAGATGTTAGTGCAGATAGGAGTCGTGTCGGATGTCTTGGGAAGGAACGGAGTGGAGGCAGAGGGCCTCCGCTGTGTCTAGATTTCCTAGGCTACGTTCAGGAAGAAGTTTTCGATTGCTGATCATATAATTTGTTTCTGTGTTTTTCTGGTGCTTTTGTAGGGGTGCCGATTTGGTCTGGTGCACAAACCTCGCTATTTGAACGTCTTGCATCAAGGAAGGGGCTCCTGGCGGCAGCGGGATGATGCCCATCTTTGGTTTAGTCGGCAGAGGATGGGATGCTGCATTTGGGTCAGGTGCAGGCATTCGTCCCCTGCCAGAATCGCTGTCCATTTAATTATTTTTCCAGCACTTTATTTTCAATGGTTTTTCCTGAAAGCAAGTAGTACCATGGAAAGTGGCGAATTAAAATCTGCTCTAAAAAACCAGGGCCGTTGATCTGGCATCAAATGCTGAATATCCAGCTGATCAACGGCTTTAATTGAATTCGCAAACAAGCGCCATTAAGACTTGAAATAGCGTATATGTAAAAGCATTGTTAAAGAGTAATAAACATGTCGTGTTTCCAAAGAATAAGGGAAAATTAATGTATCTAAAGTTATCCATGAAAAATTGGTTTGAAAAATATATATACTACGAGAAAGATATCAAAGGCAAAAGAAATGGAGATGGAGTGGCCATATTACCAAGAAGAGGACTTGTTTCTTCAAAGACTTTTTATGTGAGTAAATAGAATCAAAATGTACATTTCTCATAATTCTGCATAACTTGTGATAATCCCACTGAGGGTGCTTTGTAAATATCACACTAAGGGTGCTCTTTTAGGATTTCGCTGCTTCCTTTGGTGGAGTGGTCTGTTCTCTCTTTGGCTGCATGGTCTCTTCTCTCTTCGATCGTCGACCTCCTTGGTTATGACCTTTACATGAAGAAGATAATCTAAAATGCCTTGGATAGGAACAATTATGTACTGGGGATAAACATCAACATCAGCATCAATTTGATTATTATTCAGGCTATGTATTTGGTTATGGCGCTGGCGAACGTGGGAGGTGGATGAGCTTGGTTTGTTGGAAGCGTCAACTTGATTATTAATCAAGCTATGCACTTGGTTATGGCAAGGGCGAACGTGGGAGGTGGATGAGCTCGGTATATTGGAAGCATCAACTTGATTATCAACTACGTTATGTACTTGGTTATGGCAAGGGCGAACGTGGGAGGTGGATGAGTTGGGTATATTGGAAGCATCAACTTGATTATTAATCACGTTATGAACTTGGTTATGGCAATGGCGAACGTGGGAGGTGGATGAGCTGGGTATATTGGAAGGATCTACCGATCTAGGTCGTTTACAACGATCTCTAGATGATGGAACACTTTCTTGAACATCAATTTGAAGTGGGGGTAGGGGCAAGGGTTGGGGTTGGGGTTGGGCCAAGACCCTAGTGTCCAATGTTCTTCCTTGGGGATGATGTTGGGCCAAAAGGGTTGCAAATTTGCAGGCAAGGGAGCAGAATCTATATGAAATGCTCATGAGATTAAACCTACAAACATCACAAGGTAAAAGAGGCAGACGTCTGGCACGATGCTGATCCTGATCCTGATCCTCCTGACCTCTCCGATGAAGAAACATGACATCATTATGGTTCCATATATATGGCTGGATGAAAGAGAGGTCGATCAGATGCTCTACCTCCTTCATCTTGATGGCCTGATCCCTTGAAGCCATGATCACGATCAGCAGGTTATGGTTCTCATGGCTTTCATGTGCGCCATGTATACAGAAGGGGCCTTCATCACAATCCATGCAGTAGCGATTTATCTTTCTTTTCTTCTCGTGCTTACATGGGTCCAGATATTGGGCTTCGATAAATCCGCTCAACCATCTTGGAGATTCCGATTCCACATCCATTCTTGCTCCTCTGTAACCAGCTTCTAATTTGTTAGCTTATATTCATCTCATTGCCTTTGCCTTTTATAAAAGGCTGTAAAAGGTCCAATGTGCAAAGGCAATGAATACAAAGATCTTTCCACGTGGCCTGATTTTTAGCAACAGGGCGTGTACCTTTTTTTCCAAATGCGGTTGAATCTGTTGGATATAAATAAATATGACGAACAGGAAAAAAGGAAGCTTGTGCAATGAGGAAGTTAAAACCATTAAACAGATAGATAGATAGTATTTACTTTAGGAAGCTCAATCAATGTATGCAATACAAAGGGTCAAGTCAGATTGTGATGTGAATTCGAATGAGCCGATATTCATGTTGCAAAGATGATGAACATGTTCAAGTTTTTCATGAGTGGCATTTCGCAGTCCGATTAAGGGTCCTAGAAACTTTGCCTTTCTTATTGCCATCTCTGAACCACAATACAGCAGCATTTACTTTAGAAGACACGGTCTCTTGAGCAGCAGTACTTAGAGGCGATTTGGGTATGCCCTGTTCAGCTGCACAGAATATATTTTAGGTTCTAAATTCCCCAGCAACTATGAATGATGCACTTATAATTCCACATCATATAAAAAATGATAGCATGTTTAGCTCCGTAGCGGGGCTGTAGTAAATTAGCACTTTTTAGGAATGGTGCTTGTATAACTCAAATGAGACCGTGCATATTCTTGTAGCCAAAGATTTATGTATATTATATATTGATATATAAAGTATACAGATTTGATACTTGCTGAAGTTTGGAGATGACCTGACACCATCTTGTGGTTTTCTTGAGTGATATATTGTAGTCATTCATCTTCAGTATATATCATTCAGTTTTGTAATCCGCTGGTGAGTGCTGCAGGTAAGCTTGAGGTTGGTTGTTAAGCCATATGGCCAAGTTCAAAGATATTGCAATTGTTACCCTGATGAAAGAACATATAAAAACGGTTAGATATCATTTTACATTTCATGTTTCCTTGAGTCAAGTTTTAACTTACCATATCATGTAGGGAATGAGCAGAGAAGCAGCAATGCGGTTAATGGGCCAAAATGAAGCAATGGTTGCAACAATGCAGAACCAGAAAACTACAATCTCTATTAAAGCAAGACCCTACACAAGATAAAATATGGTGCCATACCTGAGATCAATCCGAGGTCAGTACAAGTGTAGGGCTAGTAGAATAAAACTCACTATTAGATGCAATCCAAAGAAGATGGGGGTCCAGCATAGATTAAGCAGCAGCTGCCATCAAACAATGAACACCGTTTGAAAATTTGAAAACATGCAGAATGAAACAGTGATAACAATATAGTAGCATACCTGAAGACTATATATAGCAAGAGGAGTCCCATGCCTTCTAACACCTTCAAGTATGTATTAATTTTAATTTAGACATTCAGAACACATTGTTTGCATGTTAAAAATGGAAGATTTTAGATTCAAAAAGATGTTAACGTACCTCCATCCTTCCAAATCAGCCATGACGCTACTCCCATCAAGACATATAAAATTGTCCACACTACTGGAAATGCCCAGTTCTGCAATGAAAGATGATGCGCAGAACACAAAGAAAAATATTTGACACAGAAGCAGGGTTAGACACACAATTTATGAGCTAAGATAAAGAAAACTATTTAAGCAGAAGCGGGTTAGACATTACGGGCGGCGTCCATGATGGCTTTCTGAGCACTTTGTACCATTCTGCGATCAATAAGAAAGAAAATGAAGGAGATAAACAGATTGAATGTCTTCCTGAAGGGAAAAAAAAAAAGAATTTGATGAGAGCCTTACCGCTTTCTCCTCCATCGCTAAAGAGAGTCGCAATGAATGCTGATCCTAAAGGTAGAATGATGCAAACAATTAAACCCAAAATCTGCGCCAGCTCCATTGTCTCCACCGTGAAACCTTATCCTCTCTCACAAAACTTCTTTCCTAAAACCATCTCGTGGAATATACTCACCTTGTAGCCACTAGCATTTTGTTTCCTTTGTAAGTCCCACGCAGTGCTCAAATTTGAAAGGCTACCCTAATTTTCTTATGACATGGACAGGCAAAAAAAATTTACGCCTTCCGCGTGACAGGAAGTCTTTCAATGACAGGCAAAAAAAATTTACGCCTTCCGCGTGACAGGAAGTCTTTCAATATTAACCTTTCAAATGCCAGGCAAAATTTTCAAATGACAGAAATCTTTTTTAATGTACAAAAATACAACAAGCTATAATATTATTAACTCGTATTAAAACCAAGTTTTCAAATGTATTACAAAAGACAATAGTTTAAAAGACATAGAATAAAAACATACTGGTGTTATAAACTCGTAATATAGCCAAGTTTTCAAACGTATTATAAAAGACAATAGTTTTAAAAAGTACCACCTGTGATGCATGCGATCCTCCCTCTACCAGCAATTCCCTTCACAGAAACTGATAGTGGCAGGCTAATAGATGTCTGATAGAGCTTGAATGAAAGCCCAATGTAAGCCCGAATCTGCAAGCCCCAATATAAGCCTGAATGCAAGCCCAATGTCAACTTGAATGTAAGCCCAATATGCTATTACAGGTCAACAAACTGTGCCAGAAACAGAAAACGACGCCCAGTGCCCACATGGATCTGCTTTTTGATCTTGGGGCCTTGGGCCCTAAATAGAAACAAAAAAGGAAGATGTTGCTGCCCAAGAATGACGACTTGCTGCCCACAACTATTCTTCATGGCAACATCGATTGCGTTTGGCACTACAATAGATATTTCATGCCACAGCCACTGTATGGCAGCAAGAAACTCCCGCTGGCTAATTTCATGGCATTGGCAAGGCAAGCGGGATGGAATGGAATCCGTCCGGATGGCTTTGCTGCTCTGCTCCTGCCACCAATTTTTTGGGGCTAGAATTCTTGTATCAAGGAAACTCTAGGCTTCGTACAAAAGCTAGGTAAATTTGAGATCGATTTTGCCAATGGTTGGCAAGGCTATTTTGCATATGCCACGAAGTATTTTTTTTTATTCGTTGCCTTAAAGGTTAAAGGTTGTATATGTAATGTACTCATTGTATTATTATATTAATTTTGCATATGTACCCCATTATATTATTTTATCTATCTATAAGAAAAAAAAATTAAAAAAAAAAAATTATAAATACATGGCAAAAATGACAGGACAATCTAAATTCCTAGCCTTTCAAATGACGAAAATGTAACTTGATGGCCCTTCCCTATGACAGGCATTTAGACATTGGCAACCTTTCATCTGCAATACAAATATTTTTTTTTTTGCTTGTTTTGACAGGCAAAAATGCCAAAAATAGGCATGAAAGCCGTCAAATTCAAGCCCTGGTCCCACGGCCATCTCCTTAAACCTTTTAAGTCTACAAGGAAAATGCAGAAATAACAACTTGAAATCAGAATTCTTGAATCAACATATATAGTAAAAGCATGAAATAAATAAAAAATTGCCATACATACCGCTTTGGGCTGCGGCTAAAGAATGCATACGCATCTTACACGAAAGTTTCCACTTTTTCAATGCATTGAAAATCATCAACAATCTGAAATGCCAAATTAACCCTATGCGCCATGCAATGAATTCCAATCATATATGGCGCCAATGCAGTTTGGATTCGTACACACAATCTTGTTCTACTGCCTTGCATAACTCAGGTACCATCTACTCCTACACACACGAGTTTTGATGCAATCTTAGTTTGAGTAAGTTGAAATGTTGCAAGCAGATTTTCCTTCACAATTTGGATACATTTTCTGATGTTGTATTCTTCCTCATTTCTATGATTCCAGCAAACTCTGCATGTCGCGTATAGCCTTTCACATGGTATATTGTCATGCAAATCCACGTGATATTGTTTTTTGAAGTGCCTTCATCAAATGAAAGTGAAAAGTAGTCACAGTTTTTTACAATCTTAATTAGATCTTGTTTCATAACTTCCTTCATTGTCTTTGAAGTTTGTAGTTGCAGGTACTTGTTGTTCTTGCTACTTGCTGAATTCTATTGTTTTGGTGGTACTCATTTTATGCTATTTGCTAATTTCTAATGTAATATGTGTGATTTTGCTACTCTTTTATTGTAAGAACTGTTATTTTACGTGTAGTTGTCTAAAACATAACATATAACATATATATTCTTCCTTCCTTCCTTTTCAATTTTTATAGAAGATGTATCATGCTTTAGCAACCTTTCAAGCTTTCTAAGATGACATTATCTTCTCTTACTATTCAATTGAGTTGTTTTCTTGGTTGTAGAAGTAATTGTAGGTTGTATATGCGAGAAATGGCAAGTTTGAATTTTTGCCAAAAAGGTCAGCAAGTCGGCCCACCTTTATGGCAAGTTTGATTTTTTATCAAAAAGGTCGGCAGGTCACCCAAAACTTTCCACCTTCACCCACTTGTTCCCACCTAGGTCGGGCATGGTCGGCCCAACTATGAACTAGTAGGAGGCAATTGTTAATAGAAGAGAGTTTAAAAGCATCACAAAAGGCCCTTTTATTGAAAAGATTGGTGTTGAACATGAAGTGGGGTTTAGATTTTGGAGCATTTAGTCTCCCGATAGTTCTATCAGCTGTTAAATCCTTCACCATTGAGCTCCGATTGAACCGAGAGAATAAAGCAGTTCTTCTATACTTTTCTCCCTTTCGATTCTCCTTCAACAAATCCACAGAGATGCACAAAGGAAACATACATGACAGAGATCCACACAGAATAACAATTTCTGGCACACAGTTATTTCAAGAAGGTAGTACCAATCAATTTTTCCTAGTTCTGGCTAGGACAGCCAGTGTAGGCCTGCAATCAAATTCGGCAACCCACAAGACGTCACAAGTTTCAACCAAAATTTTGGTTCTTGCCACCAACTCGGCTTCTGTACTACCAAATCAGCTCGTAAAGAACCACAACGGCTCGTCCAACAAATCACATCCATCACCTTTTTGCATCGGGCAATCCAAATTCTCTTTCTCTAAGCACAATCCCTTTGCACAAACAATCCCTCTAATATCCAAATGGAATATTTGGCGACATATTCGAAGAATATTCAAGAGGTTGCCCAACCCACAAAATGGCTCTTATCCTTTTTATTGCCTCGTTGGTCCTTTGGTATGCTTTGCTCTGGATTTTCGTTGCAGATACAAGTATGGTATCGCTCAATCCTAGCCTTTCAGGTTAGGACTAACCTAGAAAAATTCACGTGAGAATAAATCTTGGCCGTCATAATGAAAAACCTAAATTTGAAATATCAACAGTATAAAAATATGGCAGAATACACTCCTATTCAATGAATACCCAATGGATAACATTATCAAATACATAGATATAGTATCATCACAGTATTAACATGAACAAGCTTCCTGGGAATCGAACCCAACTGGTGCCAGTAAGTTTGAGAATTAAAATCATACTTGGTATCATAGGTCGACGCTCTAGCATACCACCACACTGTGTGGGTAAGGGGATTGGAACCATCAAGCGGCTCAGGCGAGGTAACATGTAACCAATGGGAATGTGTAACCATTGGGATTAACTAGCCTTGAAATTTCCACTAGATAGGGAACCACATGGCTTTCTTCCTTTGGAAACCCATCTGCAAGCAAAAACTATAAACATAAGAAACATCTCTCAAACACTCCAAAAAACCAATATATGCCCTACACCACATGGAGAAAAATCGCTGCAGATCTTCTTACCAGGCAAAGGAACCGAGATGTTCAAGGACGAGAAGACACAGCAGCAAGATACAAGGCACAGGCTTGGGCAGCGTCCACAGCAAAAACAAACATAAAACACAACCGTCCTCAGATCAAATGGATAAGCTCCTATCGGAATAGAAGTTCCAAGACTCCAAGGCTGCACGACATGGCCGGCCCAAGCCTGTACCTCGCGTGCCACAAAAACACACTACAATCCACTCAAACAAATACCAACCGTATGCATTGGCCCTAAAGTTAAACCAAAACAACCCATCCTTTTGTGCAAAAAAAACCCAAATTAGAATCTTTCCAACGGATATGATTTGCCAAGGGCTTTCATCTTTGTGGACAAGATGGATATGATTTGCCAAGGGCTTTCATCTTTGTGGACAAGATAGATGGCACGCATAATTACTTTTGGCGTTCTCGGAATAGTCAAATCCTGGGAGCCAATAACCATTGCAAGTTGTGCTTCTATTTTTTTTTTTGGAATTGGACGTGTATTTTTATACATTCCCAATTTTGATTTTAGACTTTGCATCCAACAACTGAAACAAACAAAAACGGAGGACACGACAAATAAGGTCACATAAAACCATCAATAGAATCGCCCTTATAATTTTGCTGATATTTATATTTGTGTAATTTATTTCTCTATCCAGAACTCAAATATGTCGACAAGCTAACTTAATAACGTCCCAATTTACAGTAACAACAAACCACAAATAGTTCGTCGTCCCAGCTCGGTTCGAGACATGACATATAATGTCAAAGAAAAGTGACATCACTTAATAGACAGATTGCTGTGATTTTGACAGGACTTCCCACGAGTTATACGTTGAGGGACCAGTCATAAGGCAAATAGTTTACTTTCAATAAGTGCCTATCCTCCAACAGACTAAGGATCAGTTCTGCTTTTGTAGGATCAACATGGTTTACCACCCATTGAAGAACTTCATGCTCGTTCTTGCCAAAATCTGAATTATACCTGATCACAAAACCATATAATTGAGATTATCAATTACACTTCATGCCAGCAATTTTTCTAGACATGATGCACAACCCTTACCATTTGAGAACTTTTGTAAGTGAGATTGTTTTAGTTTCCGAGTCTATAAGAATTCCTCCATCCTCAAAAAAGGCCCGTGCTGCAAATCTAAGCTCTGCGTCAACTGTGTGATCTGAATAACATCTGATTGCAGGGCTTGATTTTGTTCCAGAACAAAGGGCAAAGTGAATCAGTGGATCTGGATTTTTTAAACACACCTTTGAAACGCAAAGAGACAAAATATTATTAGAAAAGAAACGTGAACTTACACAACAGCGAAACCAAAATAAATATGCTGAAAGTATGCAGATTCCAAAACTGGAAAATAAATTCTTACTGGAAGACGTTTGTCCTTTGCACCAAATGGTTTTGTAAGGGTATATGGTGGTCTCTGATTTGCACGAAGAATGCCGTTCTGGACTGCCGAAAGGGAGTATGTGTAACCACCTATGACATACTGAAATTCACCAAAGAATTTTCTGCGCTCCAGTGGACCATTAGGTCGTCCAAGCACTATTATGGCATGAATAACCATGGCATTATATATATTTATAAACAATGAGAGTGTTTCTTCTCTGGTCAATGGAGTTAAATCAACTCGTTGAAGGTCCTCGATCATTTTTACATACCTACAAATTCATCAACGGATCTAATTATATACATGCTAGAAAAATCAGTATTGATGTTAAGGCAGTTGTGAAGTTACCTCCTGAACTCCTCACTTGTGGCAATAGCCCTGTAGTTAACACACTTCCCATCTTCTGAAATATGAGACTCGTAGATGGCCATGATCAGTTTTGAAAGCCTGCGTCCAACTTCAGCTGCCAATTTTGGTTCATAATCATTTGTAGTACCAGTGAAGTTAAAACATTTGGTTGATATGGTTGGATCATGTTCAAAAAATCGATAAAAGTTATTTCCATCTTCAAAACTGTGCTCACTGTCAAGCCAAAAATAAGGATATATATTAAAGGATGCAAAGTTGAATTTTGAAAGGAGCAAAAATTCCAAAGATTTGGACTTACTGCAGCACGTGATGGAAGAAATGCTTATTTGCAATCTTTCTGCCATGCTCAACAGCCTGCATATATTAACATGTTAACCTGGTGATTTTCTTATCATACAAGAAGATAAAAAGAAGAACGAGTTTGACCCAATTTACAATATCTCTTCTTTGAAGATCAATTTTCATTGCTCAAGGTTAATAGCTATTTATTCTCTGTATAAAGCCTTACACTAGATATCATTAATTGCACACACCAGGAACAACCTCAATGACAAAAGCCTAACAACATATTTACCTCATCCCTTTCCAAATATTGGTCTTCTGAAATAAAATCAACCGCCTCCGAGCCAACGAAACACTTCTGGAATACCCTGTACTTCAAAAATCTGTCCTTCACAAGAACCTTCTCTCTCAGGCCTTTTACTATTTGAGCGAATTCGTCCATTACAGCACTTTCAGGTTCATCTTCTCCATACACTGGAGGAGCTGGAGCATTTGGGGGAGGGGAGTTCTCCATGACATCTTTCAACTTGTCCTCAAATTCTCCACTATGCTGCAATGCATTCAGTTCGTCAAACCCTCCAACTAGCTGACTGTTGAAGAATACCTGGGGCACAGATGAAGTTCCAGTCCTTTCTTCCAACTCAAGGTTTCTATGAGGGAAGACATCCAAGTTCACCTCTACAAATTTCAATTTTCTCTGTTTGAGGAATGACCGGACGCTCCTGCAATCTTGACATCCAGATTTTGAATAGAATGTAATTCTTCCATTAAGACTTACTCCTTCGGATTCTTCCTTAGCTTCTGGTAGTTGATCAATGCTTTCCTTGATGGAGCTTAAAGACCAACGTCGGTTTTCCCCCTCTTCAACTAATGGTTTGTCAGTCTTGCGTGCATCCTCTAGACATTTCCCCTCCTCAGCATATTGCTCCAAGTCTTCCGTCTTTCCAGATAGCTTTCTCATCATTTTAGACACCATAATTCCTCCTTTTTCTTTAACAAAGTTTTTCAAAGCTGCAGCCTTTTCAGGCCAAACGATTCCTTTCTTACCCTCCTCGTCCAGATGGTCTTCAACCCCATCTATCTGTTTAGGATGGCTCTCAAGCTCAGGATTTCCAGAAACATCTGGATGATGTTCTCTGTCGCCATCAGGTTCGCTACCTGGAGGGCGTGCATCTACTCCGACCACTACCCATGGAGCAGCACTTTCTGCATCTGCCTCACATTCCTGCTTCAAGTTACCTTCAGCAGCAACATCACTTTCCGATAAGAAGTAGTCTGCAGCAATGGTCCCTTCATGGGCGCCAACATCATCATGCCCCTGCTCAGTTTCTCCCTTTCCTTCCATTCAGCTACACTAACGTCCTACCTGGAAATCCGGATCAGTCAACTTCTTGCTACAGGTTTGACTCCATCAAAAACAAATAATCTAAAACCCAGAAACAACATCTTGACGACAAACAATACGTTGCATCATGCAAATGAGCATGAATCCTCACTATAAGCAATGCAACAAAAAGGGTATTTAATAAAAATTGAGCTAGAATACCAACCATCAAAATGCAGCATTTAGATACTTAATCTTTTCAGATGCAAATTTCCAGCTAAAGTTTTGGAAGCAAAACCAATCAGATCAATGCAGTAATCTACAAATGCAAGAAGATGAAGGGACGAAATAGGGGATGAATGGGAAAACATTACCAGGTCGATATAAAGAAATCGGGCAGAAAATTGTAGAAGCTCAGCAAGATCGGAAATGAATGAGAAAAGATCGACCCATCAAGAGCGCCCACATCAATAAGCCCTGAAACTTGGAGAGCGGAAGCAAAATTGAATTGCATAGTGACCGTAGCGGTCCATATAACTCTATAAGGAACGAGGGCCGCGATTTGTGCATTTACTCGCATCTAGCCGCCCATCTAGATTCCCATTCCATTACGGAATCTACAAGTGTTTTTTTTCTAGGAAGCCGCTAAACTAGCGACGTTCGAACGATCTTGCAGTTTTCTTTTCAACTATTAAAAAAAAAAAAAAGATTATTTTATCTATCTCTACTAATCTATCGTGCATGGCACTCCTTTACTGTCTTCGTATTGGATAATGGCGGTCAGATCCATTTTCGAGTTTAGTGGATGGATGGATGGATGGATATATTTCTAGAGTAAATGAGTGAAAAAACCTCCCTCTCTTGTACAGGTCCCATAGGCCAATTGGCCTCCGTGGGCTATAAAAATCGTAATTCTATTCTATTCTATTCTATTCTATTCTATTCTATTCTCAAAATCTCCTATGAGAAAAAATAACCTTAATAGATACTTCGTCGACTCCTCAGCTAATTTATTCCACGATGTTGCCACCTTCACATTGTTGAACATCATACATGAAGGCTCGTCTTCTCGTTGTTGCACAACTCACCTTCCAATCCCATCATAGATGAAGACATATAACCTTTCTACTATATTTAAGGGCACAGGAGGAAATCATAAACCTTAACACCTTGATTTATCATAGTAAATATGTGTTAAAAGTTCCATTAATTTTGGTTACGATTAATGCTAGATCTCATCCATTGGCCAAAGGAAAGTCCTACGACATGCTCAAAATCATCAAATCTACACCGCTATATTGAAACCCCTATATTTAAAATACGTTAAAATGCTCGGAAGTCTACAATCACAGCACAACCTGTTGCAGTCTATCTACGAAGTTGGCACAAGAGGGGCGATGGAGTGGGAGAACCTATCCAATGTTCTATGTCAACCAAGCTCATTGTTATGGTTCGATATTTTTGCCATCTGAAGGCCATGAACATCAGCCAGCCCCCTTGGAGTCTGAACTGGGGTAGGAACTGTTATTTCTAATGCATTATGTATGTTTGTGATGATGTTCAGAAGTGTTGATGGATGGTCCACCCTTCATTTTAGCGTATTATTTCTATACATTCTTAATGTGTGCTAACGTGTGTGAGAATTAAAAGATAGTCATCACATATTATTTTTCTAGCTGATAGTTGCAGAAGAATGTACACAGACAATTAAGTTTGTACAAAAACCAAGCTAGTTGCTGAAGAATGTTCACAGACGAAATTGACTGTACAAAGACCAGTGCACGCAGCTATACACATGAAAGGATAAAGGTCTTTTGTAGACCGTCGAGATAAAGGAGGATTGCAAAAATACACTTGGGCTCATATTGGTGAGTCGAGTTGTTTCTATGAACCATGCAACTTTAACTGGTATTTTAAGGCATGGTCTATATTAAATTTATTTTTTTTGAAGAACTAAATCTCAATAGATTAAAAGAATGGCAATGATACAAAGTAAGTGAAGGGGAAAGTAAACTGCCCCAAAGAGACAGCGATACCCCACCACTCCATCATCTCATCAGCTACTGTTGTACAAAATGCCCATCATCATCCACAACACCCAGAAAGTCCCGCCAAATGGCAAACTTCCGCTCCGCCAGTCCCGAAAACACCAAGAAACTCTGGAATAATTTATACCTAAGGCGGGGGACCCGGGAGGTCGAAGGCTGCTGGAGCCCCTGGAAAATCCACAACCGTCGCCGCTTCCAAATCAGCCAGACCAGCCATGCTACACATAAATGCAAGGCTTGCATCCTCAAAAGAGGCCAAGCACCTGGATACAAATGTAGCAGCAACTGCTGGCTAGTCAGCCGAACCTGGAACCGAGCCTGAACCCAGTCCCAGGCTGTCTGCAAGTGGGGGCAGAGGACCAGACAATGCTCCACCGTTTCACGATGAAGACCACAGTAAGGGCACAGCGGGCTCACCCCTGGCCTAAACCTGCTCACCAGGGTATTCACCCTAATGCAACGGTGCACCACCTGCCACAGAAGCACCCTGACCTTCGGAGGGGGCAGGGGATTCCACGTCCACACCCAGACCGAGCGCTAGCTGGATCTAGGAAGCTGCAGAGACCACTTGCCAGAAGGAGGCAAAGTGTCATGAATGACTAGCGCATGGTAGGAAGAGCGCACAAAGCATGAAGCGTCAACGTCAGGGTGGACCTTCCACACCTGCACCACCACATCATCCTGGAGCACAAAAGGTATGTGCGCTACCTGACCATCCCAATACCAGTCCTCCAGGGTGAGCACACCAGCCCGCCTCCAACGGGCCTGCGTCCAAGCGTGCACAGTGGTGGCCAGGGGCAAGTGCGTCGGAGGCAAAGGGACCCACAAGAAAGGCGAGGAGTGATGATACACTGAGCCATAATCTAGCTGGAACAACACCCGCACATGATCCCAAGCCCGCAACACCCCGGTGAGAAAAGGGGATGCATGCGGGAAAGGTCTGAGACCGCACAGCAATGCCCAAGGTAACTCCACACGAACAGAAGGCTTCCCAAATGCCACACAATGGCGTAAGGACTGCAACAACAACGCAGCACCAGAAGAAGATGCTCCCTCCCGTAGAAGACCCCACACAAACTTGGAGACTAACACCTTGTTGTGCAATGCCAAATCCAAGATGGTCAAACTTCCACCAAGCCACCTTAACCCACAGCCCCCTCATCATCCCTGCCCCACACAAAGTTTCGGTCCATCCTATCCAACGCCTGCATCTTTCCCTCATGAGCTAGCATAGCGGATGCCGTGTACACATGCGTACTACAAAGCACCGACTTGGTCACTGTGATCTTCCCTGCCATAGACAGCTTACTGCCCTTCCACCAATTGAGATGCTTCTGCAGCCCCTGCAGAATCTCATCCCACGCCCGCCCCATGGAGATATCCCACCAAAGGGAATACCCAGCAACTTCGTACATGCATTGCCTGGGAGCACCTTCCTGGGAAAAGAGCCAGGCATGGTCTATATTAAGTTGAAGGTATTTCTATAGTTATTACAAAGAGATTAAGGCAATATGAACATGCTACAGATGAGATCATCGTTTGCCGACTCTTAGTCGACCGGATCATGTCTAATAAAGCTAAGGAGAAATGATATGATTGATATATGTTTGCATGTGATCTGTAGAGATTGCAATCGGAAGCCTAATCGTTGATTAGGGCTTGAGCTCCCGAAGTTCCTTGGAAGCACTTTCATTGCTACAGTGTATTGCGCAGTTTCATTGCTACAGTGCCACATTAAAGATATAATTTAAGGTTTCGATGGTTTAAATGGTTTTTCGACTAGCACTTGAGTTGTATCTATTGAATATATTGATTGAATTTCATAGCATCACCATTGAATTGAATTGCATTGTTCCTTTCTTGTCTGACATTTATTAACATTGGTATCAGAGCATGACAATGTCTAGCCATTTTGGTGCAAGTCTTTTGAGCAGTGTGGAAGTCTTCAAAGGAGGAGCTGGTTTCCAAGTGTGAAAGATTCTATCAAACACATCTTGGAGGTTGAGGAATTGTGGGATCTAGTAGATCCAGAAAGTGTAGAAACTCATGATGAGTTGAATGCCCTTAGCAATTCAACAAGTTCTTTGAATCTTGCTACTAATAATGCTAATGCTGTTATAGGTGAAGCAAGTGTTGCAAAAACATTGGTGAGTGTTGGAGCAGACAGTTCTGAATATGCAAGAGTTAAAGAGGCTCAAGGCATTATAACCTGCAAGGTGAGTCCTACAATCAGGATTAAGCTTAGAGATAAAACACTAGGCAAATGTTGAGTTTTCTTCTTAACCACTATGAGCAAAAAACATCCTCTCAAATTGATTTACTAGAAAAGGAGTTTGAGAGGAATAAAGCTGTAGGAGGATGGATGTCACAATTTTTTTTAACAACTTTGATAATGTCATAGCAGGCTTGTTTGGAACACGAGTGAACATGTCTGAGAGGAGTCAAGTACTGCAGATTTCTAGGGCAATTGTAGAAAATGATTAGTTAACCTTATTTCTAAGAAATATGAGTAACACACGAGAAGATGCAGAATGTGCCCAAAACTGAATATGGACAAAAGAAAATAACTAAAGAAGAGGATGAATCCACATAGGTTTTGTATGTTGGAAAGAAAAGCAAGGGGAATTGCTTTTACCGTCATGAGGCAGGGCACTTTAAAAGTGACTGCCCAAAACTTAATAACAATGATTATGCATGTTTTAATTGTGGTGGCAAGCGCCACGTAGCAACCAAGTGTTCATCCCGAAGAGACTATGAAAGAGGTAAAGGGAAGAACATTAGAGGATGAAATACTCAAGCAAATAGAGGTCGAGGAGGAAGATGGTCTGCTGTCATAAATCTCGCTCAAGAAAATGACAATACAGAAAAAGAAGAAGAAGACGGAAATGAGGTTAAATGCGTTTTTGTTGTTCTAAATAGAGATGATGAAGCTAATACCACATATGACACTCTTGTAGTTGATAGTGGAGCTGAGAGATCAGTAGTATAATCTACTGATCTGCTCAAAAATCTTAAGCAAGTTATTTTCAAGGAAAATCCAAGTAAGAAATGGAGAGTTGCAGTCAATTGAAGGAACTGGCCTATTGCAGCTAATTGATCTTCGGGGGAATATAGCGTGCCAAATGTTTTGTGTGTTCCTAGAAGAATCTGATTTCTGTTAGTCAATTAGTAAACTTGGGTTACAGGGTTAACTTTGATTCAAAGGCATGTAAAATTTATCCTGGTAATGGATTGAAGTTTCTAGCCCAAAGACTTGGCAATTTGTATCAAGTGAATGGTATCACATGACCAAGTATAAATTTTGTGATCATGCAATATGGCAACTATGGCATAACAAACTCGACCATACAAACTACAAAAATATAAAGCTTATGGCCAAGGGGTTTGCAGGTTGCGTGGTTGTTATTAGAGGATTTTAATATGGTGGAAAGAGTGACAGATTGCTCTGGCCCAGGTACGCAGGTGGTGCAGGGTTTTGAGAAGGACCAGTGGTCGTGTTTGTTGCAGGATGTGGCTATGGTGGAGGTTTCAGGTGATTTGTCTTTCAACTGTTGTAATAGACAGATTGGGGCAGTGCACGATTGGTGTTATGCTTCTCCTGTTGCTCTGGATGGTGTGCCTTCCTTGCGCAGACATAATATTTTGTCCTCCTCCATCTCTGATCATTACCCTCAATTGTTGTCCGGGCGAGGTGGTGTTATTCCCCGGCCCTCTAGGACGGTGTTCCGTTTGAACACCCGGCTTTTGGGAGATGAGGCCTTCTCGGCTCGGTGCCAGGATGTGTGGCTAGATACTTTCTCATCTATGAGTGGCATGGCAGGCATGGTGGCAGCTCTTGCTAGGGTGAAGCGCTTTGCCAAGGATTTTGGGAGGCAGCGGGTGCAGCAAGAGTGGCAGGAATTGCACGGTCTTTATCAGGAGTTGGAGCGGATTCGGGCGCACCCTTCTGATGATGTTAGGGAGAATGCAGGGATGTAGCATATTATTGCCCTAGAGCAGGTTAAGGTTCGGGAGGCGCGTGTGAAAGCGGGCCTTACCTGGTTGAAGGAAGGGGATGCGAGTTCATCAGTTTTCTTTAGGGCGGCCAGGCAACGGCGATATGCGGCATCTATGGCATCCCTTATTCTGCCAGATGGCCGACTTTGGAGGATCCTGCTGATTTGCAGCGGTATGTGCATGCTCATTCTCAGGATTTTTTGCACAGCATGCACTTCCCTACGAGCAGGAGATGCAGGAGCTTGTGTTTGGCGGCTGTTAGGCCATCTATCCTGCCTCACCAATGGGATTACTTGGAGCAGGAGCTTTCGAGAGAAGATCTAGCGGCTGCTTGTATGTGCATGGCCAAGGACAAGTGCCCTGGGTTGGACGACATCCCTGTGGAGTTCTTACAGACTTATTAGGAGTGGGCTGGAGAGTCTGTGTATTAGGTATATCTTGAGTTGTTGTGTTCCTCCCATATGGATAAGATTCTGCATACTGCATGCATTTCTCTGATACCTAAAGTTAAGCAGCCTTCTACCATTAATGATTGGAGGCCTATTTCCTTATTGTCTTATGTGTATAAGATTATTGTAAAAGCTCTGGCAGAGAAGTTGAAGCCGGTGTTGACTTCTTCAATTAGTAAGGTTCAGTCTGGGTTCGTTCCTGGAAGAAACATTTTGAATAACGTTGCAGCAGCCTACGAGGGTCTTTATTGGGCAAGGAGAACAGGTCAAGGCATTGCTTATCTGAAGGTTAGTTTTTGTCTGCTATGATGTTGGCGTTGGGGTGTGGTCCGCACTTCACAGATACAGTCATGAAGTTGCATAGGTTCGCACGGGCTACAGTGGTGTGTCAGGGTGAGCCCTCTGCCTTCTTCTCCTTGGGTAGAGGCGTGCGTCAGGGGTGCCCTCTAGCTCCGTTTTTGTTCACTATTGTGGCGGAGGCTTTGTCCTAGTTGCTTTTGGCTGCAGTAGAGGAGGGGGTGGTGGGTGGGCTCCAGATGCAAGACGGTAGTCAGCAGATTATTAATCAGTTTGCTGATGACACTTTTCTCTTCTTAGTGGCAGAGGAGAGAAATTTGCGGAGTGTGTCTGCTGAATACTTTCTCTTTGGCCTCGTGTATTCTTTTGAATTGAGAAACATGCTCGGCTTTATGGGTTCTGTTGACTCCGCCTCCACCTTGTTTTCTTTCCCTTGGAAGGTGCTTCTAGGTAATGTGTGCACAAAGTTGTTGAGTATTCCCTTTGGAGGTGATGTTTCTATAGGGAGGGTGTGGGACGAGATCCTGCAGGGGCTGCAGAAACACCTTAATTGGTGGAAGGGCAGTAAGTTATCCATGGCAGGTAGGATCACTGTTGCCAAGTCAGTGCTTTGTAGCATGCATGTGTACACAGCATCCGCAATGCTAGCTCCCGAGGGTAAGATGCAAGCTTTGGACATGATTGTTCGGAATTTTGTGTGGGCGGGGATGATGAAGGAGCGGTCGTGAAGGTGTGGCTTGGTGGAAGTGCCTCCGCCCCCGGGAGGATGGGGAGTTGGCCATTCTAGATCTGGCTTTGCATAGTAAGGTGTTGGTCTCCAAGTTTGTCTGGAGCATTCTGCAGGAGGGGGCGTCATCCATGGAATAATTTAAGAGCTAAATTTAGAATTTGGCGATTTTATAGCACATTTTCAAAAAATGTTGGCTAAAGTAAATGGAGGAAAAATTATAATTTTAGCTTAACTTTTTTTGGGCCTGTGTCGACCTTTGAACTCTTTAGCAAAATACTAGAAAGTAAGAGAGTGAAAATTTATAAGGTTTAGCTAAATATAAAAACATTTGGAATGAGTTTTGGGCTAGTTTAACTAAAGTAATTCTAGGTCATAAGAAAAATATGCTTAATAATTTATTTCCCAGCATCCATGGAATAATTTGAGGTCTATCCTTAGCTAGCTGGCATTTTTTTAGAATGTTTCTACAAAGAAACCGATTAAAATAAATGGAAACAACTGTGCAAAAGCATAATAATTTTAGTTCATCGTTGTCCATGCCCACACCACAGAAATGTTTGGGATGAATTTCGGTTAGTTTAGCTAAATGCTAGAAAGTATGAGTGAAAAAATTTGTCGAGTTTAGCTAAGCCACAGAAAGTTTTAGGATTAGTGTCGGGCAAATTTAGTTATAGTCATTTTAGCTAATAAGAAACATGCGATTAGTAATTTATTCCCTGGCGTCATCTCCTGGTGCGGCGTTGCTTCTGCAGTCTCTTCGCCATTGTGTAGCATTTGGGAAGCCGTCTGTGCCTATAGAGTTGCCCTGGGCACTGTTGTATGGCCTCAGGCCTTCCCCACATGCATACGGGGGTGCTGCGGGCTTCGGATCACGTGCGTGTGCTTTTTTAGCTGGATTATGCCGTTGTTTATCACCACTCCTCTCTTTTCTTGTGGGTTCCCCTGCCCCTGCTCACTTGCCCTTGGCTGCCTCTGTGCATACTCGGACGCAGGCCCGTTGGAGGCGGGTTGTTGTGCGCACCTTGGAGGAGTGGTATTGGGAGGGCTAATTAGCTTCTTGGGAGTTTTTCCGAGCCCGCTTTCGGCTGCGGGGCAGTGATCGGGCTATTTGGGAGCAGGTGGCGAGGTGTATTCCGCTGCACATACCCATAGTCCTTCAGGATGACGTGGTGGTGCAGGTTTGGAAGGTTTATCCTGATGTGGTGGCCTCATGTTTTGTGCGGTCTTGCTACCGGGTGCTGGTTATTCATGGCACTCTGCCCCCTTCAAGCAAGTGGTCTTTGCAGCTTTCGGGTTCTCGTTGGCGCTCGGATTGGATGTGGACTTGGAGTCCACTTCCCCCACCAAAGGTTAGGGTGTTGTTGTGGCAGGTGGTGCACCGCTGTATCAGGGTGAACACCCTTGTGAGTACAGGCCGGGTGTGAGCCCTCTTTGCCCATGTTGCGGCCTTCATCGCGAGACTGTGGAGCATTGTATGGTTTTATGCTCTCACCTGCAGGCTGCCTGGGATTGGGTCAGGGCTTTGTTCCAGGTCAGATTGACTAGCCAGCAGTTGTTGCTTCATGTGTACCCTGCTGCGTGGCCGCTCCTACAGAAGCAA
Source organism: Isoetes engelmannii (assembly GCA_011763485.2). Lineage (NCBI taxonomy): Eukaryota > Viridiplantae > Streptophyta > Lycopodiopsida > Isoetales > Isoetaceae > Isoetes > Isoetes engelmannii. Next base: position 25,158 of record JAANSK020297045.1, read on the forward strand.
GCCTTGCATCTGTGTGTAGCTTGGCTGGTGTGGTTGGTTTGGAAGCGGCGGAGGTTGTGGATCTTTCAGGGGATTCAGCAGCCTGCGGCCTCTCTTGTTCCTCGACTTAGGCACAAGCTCTTCCAGAGCTTTCTTGTGTTCCCGAGATCAGCGGAGCGGAAGTTCGCCATTTGGCGGGACTTCTTGGGCATTGTAGATGTTGATGGCCGATTTGTGCAGCAGTAGAGTTGCAGTTTTTTTGTGAGTTTGTTATGGAGTGTTGAGGTATCGCTGTCTCGTTGGGCAGTTCTTCCTCCTCCTCACTCGATTTGTAACATTACCATTCTTTTAATATATTGGTGACACAGTTCTTCAAAAAAAAGGGGGGGATGGATAAAATGCAATGATCTGAGCAAAGACAATATAATCTGTGAGGGATGTATGTTGGGGAAAATCAACAGATTACCTTTTTAAAAGGCCAAACATAGATGCAACCCTAAAGGCGGGTTTTGCTCTCAAAGGTCTACTTGCAATTAATTTGGTGGATTGGGAAGCTTGTGGGATGCTGAATACATGACCGGAGAGCCAATTACGTGGCTGGAATAATTAATCTTCAAGCTATAGGAGGGATGTATGTTGGGAAAAATCAACAAATTACCTTTTTAAAAGGCCAAACATAGATGCAGCCCTAAAAGCCGGTTTTGCTCTCAAATGTCTACTTGCAATTAATTTAGTGGATTGGGCAGCTTGTGGGATGCTGAATACATGACCGAAGAGCCAATTTCATGGCTCCGGAGAGCCAATTTCATGGCTGGAACAATTAATCTTCAAGCTAGAGCTTATTGCCAATTGTTAATATTTGTTACATGGAGCATCACTTTGGAGCTTGCGAAAATAGAATTGGCAAGGAGAAGACATAGAGGATTGAGAATTGCAGCCCTTAGAGGAAGAAACATGAGGGGTATTTTCACAATTCCAGAAAAGATAGGGGCATTTAAGCTAAAATACAGGTGCATTTTTTAAATTTTCCCAACAAACAACTACCACATAGTTAAATGACATATGATATAATAAAAATTGACGAAGCAAAAGAAAATCATATAAACAGGTTGAAAATTTACACTAAATCCGTAGAGGAGGTGAACATCCCTCACATTGTGACACATATGCCTTCGTACAAAACAGTTCCAAAGTATCAAAACTTTTATCCTGCTTTCCACAAATCATATAAAAAAAATCTTTTGGGAACTTTTTTTTTGGCATACAGTCCAGATGGTCCAAGAAGTGGGGCTGTTAAAGACGTTGGTGATGGAAGTGTGATGTACATACCAAAATGACTGATGCATTAGGTAGCATTGTACAAAGAAAAGGGTACAGTATGAACATATGTACAGCTGTGAAAGTCTCACAGCTTCTGCTTTTGATAGAAAGACAGTAATGTCTTCTGTTCTTTTGCCAATGCTTTTTCTGCATCAGCAGTCTTTCTCCTCTTTGGTTTGGTTCCATCATGTTCATTTTGAGATCTTATTTTCTCGTGTTGCGCATCACTATTAGATTCAACAGACCCCATGTCCTGCTTTTCAACTTTGGGATCCACCAGTTCCAAAGATGATAATTCTTGCACGCTTGGGACTGCTTTCTCTTCCGTGCTTTCGGGTTCAGTCTTTTGCTCATGTTTGGTCTTTTTGTCATGTTTAAATTCAAGCGACTCCCCAACATCATGTTCAATCTCTTGCTTCATTTCGATTGACACATTTTCCTTCTGGCCCCCATCTATGGTTTTATAGGCATTGCCTCCATTATGTGAACCAGAAACATCCATGACAGGCTTTTGACTTGGTGTTATGAGTCGCTTCTTACCATGCTCCCCTCTTCTGCTCTCCAGAAGCTCTGATATGGTACCCCTTGTTGTCTGAGGCTTAATCTATCACACAACCAAAGACATTATCAAATTTAAAGCTTCCAATGATAGTGATTAGTTTGCATTGCACCTCTTTAACACATTCTGGCCCATCAAAAGATGGCTTCCCCATAGCAGGAGTTACAGGATACCATATCTGAAAACACACTGCTAAATAAGACGTTGCCACCCACTATTTTGGCAATCGATGAAATTATTCATTAACATACCAGATCTCGACCTCCATAAGGCTGAGTCAACTTTTGAAATGTTTCTTCTGATAAATCTTCATTACTGATCCACATCTTCATAGCTTCTTGTGTCCCCAATATCACCGGCATTCTATCTAAAAGAAACTGTTATTAAGATTTACGCAATAGATTTATGCATGTACAACTTAATCCTTAGATTGCATTCTTAATGAGGTAAGTTCGTATTTGTTAAGATGAAAAGCAATTATCACCATCCACTAAAAGCACATTATTATGCAATGGCTAAGACCGCAAAGAAAAGAACTTCTTACCATGAAGCCATTCCAATTGCTTAGAGCAGTCTGTTGTCAATATTGTAAATGTGTACAGAATTTCCCCTATGACAAGAACAGAAAAATACCGTCAAATATGAACAGGGAAAATATTATAGCTTTTAATACGTGCATATCAGTGATCTGCAGAGATGATTCTGATAGACATTAATGATACTTCCTGGACCATTAATCCACTGCATGGCATAACCAACTTAAAAACCAGATATCCTTCATATACTGACCTTCATATATGCTCACTCAAATCAAGCGATTGTTTGCTGGCAAAAATAGGCTTTGAAAAAGATAATGCAATATTCTCATCATATATCAGGTATAGCTTCTGAAATAGCAATTTCATTTCCAACACAACGAGAGCAATGCAAAGAATGGCACACATAAAGTACTACTAGCTGTTAACTCTCCTGGGTCAGTAAATGCTAACTACCAGGACCCCTAATCCCAGAATTCAGGCTTATGTGGAACCCATCTGTATGAACATCTGTATCTTCGTACGTTGTTTTATTGTTGAGCCAAAACTTTTAAAGGGAGTTAACCTACAAGTTTCTCTGTAACCGGGCTGGAATGCATGGTATAAATATAGGTTTAATGTGATAAACACTCAGTCTATCTGGAAAGCAGTGCTGCCGTTAGACATGAACCCCCAAGCCAATGAAAAAAAAAAGACATGAACAACATTATGGCTAGTTAGCACCGTGGTTCGGTCCATAAATGCGATGAGCAGGGGTTCAACTGGTAACTGAAATGATTTCGTCTGTACCAATCTGATGAATTTGACATGCAGAAGTTCCTTCATTAAGAGGGGAGTACCATGCGCAATTCCTTCCCATGATTGTTCAAGCCAATGTCCAATCTTTACTCATTGGAAGTTATTGTTTAACAAACCACTCTGTTAATTATATTCTCCAATGAACACAAAACAGTATGAAATTGAAACTCCACCCCTCTTCAATACTAACCTTCACTATCCTTCCAGCAATCATATAAACCTGCAAAAACCATTGGGCGCCCATCGTCAAAGTGAAGGTAATACGGTTGCTTCTTTCCGCCCTTCTCTTTCTTCCATTCGTAGAATCTATAACCGACACATACCAATCAGACTGCCTATAGCACAATTGCTGAAAATAAAACTTCAAACATCTTCCATATAGTTAGTACTCACAATCAGAGAAGTGATTTCATTATCAAGATAGCACTTTGTGGCTCAATCAAAAACTAAAATTCACACACATACCCCTCAGCAGCTACAAGGCAGCGTCGCTTATGGTACAACCGGCTAAATGAGGACTTTTGACGAACTGATTCTGACCTCGCATTAAACTGTGCTATCATCAAAAATAGCTGCTGTTAATCCTGCTACAAATCCAATGCGAATTGAACAAAGATAAAACAGGAAATACAGCAATGTCAAATTTCCTTAACAATGTTTTTCTTAACAGTTATGCGCTTTCCTATGCTTGAGCTAAATGTTTCTTGATTAAGCTAGCCGTTGTTCCCTTTTCAGGTGTGATACACTTCAATAATATCGTTACTTAGATAACTCAACACACTTCACAGCACAACACAGCACTTTCCACACATAGATGTCCAGACATTGTGAAGCAGCATAATGATTTCGTTGAACAGATTAAACACGAGAATTACCATGCGATAATGATCTGGTTTTTCATCCTTCTTTGTAAAGCTAGGCACAAGGCCCCACTTCATAACTTGAACTACAAGCTGTCCCGCATCATCGCAACGAGCCACAGGCATAAAAGATCCAGGTGGGACGTTATATGACGGGTGATACCTAAAACAAGACAGGCAAATGGATTAAAACGGTTTTTTGTAGACTCTTATCTCATATGGTAGTCTTTGCAGAGGATTTACAACAATAGGAGAAATGGAAGAAAAAATTTACTCTATTTTTGCTAGTAGGTACCTGTTTTCGTCTTGGGTTCTGACGTTAGGTGGGAAACCACAGGCAGCTGCAACAGCGCCCGCGCCAAGGGTGCATCTTGCTCTCCCGCACATTTTGCTCTTTGCTTCATTTCTGGAGTACACTAAATAGTTTTTGATCTATGGACGAGTGCAATCACGGCCGTTCGATTTGTCCCAAATTTATAATTTATTTGCACGTTTGCACAAACAAACAAGAGTTTCACACTATGCAATTTTAAGCTTGGTGGCCCTTGCTATGGACCGGGGACAAGTGGGCACCCTTCGTGACGACAGCGATATTTTTTGACGAGTTCTCGCAGTCCCTGCTCCCCTTTTCTCATAGTGAATCCCTACTCACTCTACCTACTCGCTCTCTAAACATTTCCAAAAAAATCCCTACCGTTGATCTGAATGACAACAACCATTGTCAAAAAAAATCCCTACCGTTGATCTGAATGACAACAACCATTGTCAAAAAAATCCCTACCGTTGATCTGAATGACAACAACCATTGTTCAAGAAAATCCAAATCGTTCATACCCAAAGTACACAAAATTGCACATAAGAGAAACATCTTCACAGCATAAACACCATCAAAGTACAACACTGGAAGTTACAACTCCATGAACGGACAAACACATAAGCTCCATGGGCGCACAACAGTCGGAATTGCAACTCCGTCAACGCACTTTCAAAAAACTGGCCACTCTGACACAAGAACAGCACTGTAACACACCAAGGTCACGTATGTACAGAAAGGAAAAGAACACATGCTCATGCCCGCATGGTGCTAGGATGAGCCAAAGCAAGCTGTTGCAGCTGTCTGATCTTTGAAAGAAGCATGGCTCGCACGTGATTTACCTCTGCTCTAAAAACTCGTCTATCACGAACAGAGACATCTATGCCAGGATAGTCAGCAGCTGTTAGAGCCTCCTCCAAAATATCAAAAACGTTTGTCAAGCTAACAGAAAGAGTTTGCACATAGCGCCAAGCCTGCGCTTTCATCCATTCGGCATCAAAAAAAGGACCAGCATCAGGCGGTGGAGTGGCCTTCTTTGCAGCCTTTGCATCCTCGGAATCAGCATCCAGGGAAATGGATTAAAGGATGCGAAGGAGAACCATCAGCGTCTTCCTGAGGCGATCCAGCTCCGCCAAGAGGACCTACATCATAAAACAAATCAATGAGTTCTTGAAAGCACGACAACAAAAAACCATTCAGAAGATCGTACTATCCAATATCGAATGTCTCATCTGCCACATGCAAAGGTATGAAGTCCTGAAAACGAATTTCAGTGCTATCTACAGGAGGTACAAAAGCAGGCGTCTCATCACGGTATTCTTCATCAGGGGGATAATCAACCACATCAACAGC
>JAANSK020297046.1:0-19755 GCA_011763485.2 Isoetes engelmannii
GATCAAATTATAGTTAGAATATGAAACTTAGACTGACATTATACCGATGAGTAGCTATATTTCATCACATCATGATACAGACATGGCTTATGTTATAAAGCCATCTACAAACATCGTTAGTTATATGAGTTAGAGAATGTCAAGCACGTGCATACTGTTTTCTCTTGCTATCTTCATCTGACAACAACCTGACATGGCAGACAGCCTCTTGTGAAAAGGTAATGATTGTCTGCATCTAGGTTAGATAATGAGCTTCTGTAAGTAAAAAATTTCCACTCTAGGAAGTGACCGTATCTTAAAGAGTACATACTCTCATCTCATTTTATTTCAGAGTTATTCCATCTACTAGAGATCACTTTCATAGCTATTATCCGATCCAATTTCTAGATTCAAATTTATCTAGCTAGATATTATATAAAACATGTTGATGCTGTGTTGAAAAATTTGATTATGAAGGCTTTGCACACATGAATCACAACTGCCATTCCTCTTATATGGTATTGCGCTGCCATTATAGGCAAGTGCCGGGGCCATTGTAGTTCCACTGTGCTCCCAGGTTCCAGATATTGATCTTGCAAGGTTCCATACTTCAGCCCGTTCTGAAGTATTTCAAACGATTGGAGATGTCTGTGGACAAAAGCGCATGTTCCAGCATTTTATTTTCTTAAAACCCATTTATGTTAAAACCTGTGTGCACAGACTGTAAGTATGTGGATATCATCTATATATATATTTAGTTGGTTCATATTGCAGTGTTATTGTTGTTTGTATTCCCTTCAATGGCATGCACAAGCTCCTAATGATCATATGTGTGGATTTTTGTTAAAACCCGTGAGCCAGCATATATCCATATCTTATTCAATAGGATATGTGATCATATAGAATCGGTCCAATATAAGGCATTGTCAACGAGGAGTTAAACGATGAGAGTAAATCTGTAGAAGTAGATCAAAGCACATGCAATATGTATTTTTATGACGATATTCAGTTGGTTCATATTGCAATGTTATTCTATGCTCATATTGCTTTGAATGGCATGCACAAGCTCCCAATATGCTTAAATTGATTTGACCAAATAATGCAAGTGTCATCTAAAAAGAGTTGCTTTACAAGGACCATTCTTGTAGAGAAACAAAGAGCAGACCAAAATACAAACTTGCAATAGTTGGCATTTTCACATAACATTGGTAACAAGATGGGCCAAATGCAAGGTAGTCCCGAAATAGTATGGCAACCTGACGAAATGCATGATAGACTAGTCTTTAAACAGTTGACATTTCACATAACAGTTTCACATGACATTGGTATCAAGGTCGATACAGAGAAATGTTCGCGGTGCTTGGAGCATGAAAATTGTCTAAATTTACTTCTTTCCTATTGACGACCTGTAACTTATTGTAGAGTCCAACTTCATAGGGTTGGAACTAAAGAAGGCCGCCGCGATAAATTTCTTGTATTTTATAATAATTATCAAATTGCCCTTATATTTGCTGTTATTGTCAAAATGCCCTTGGAGTTGAACTGTGATGGTGAACTCTGGTGATAAATCCTAGCATCTCCATCCATGCTTCGTTAGCCTTCGCTTATCCTAAAAGTATGGACTATGCCCACACCCTTTTCTTAATTTAATTTGTTGCAAAATCATCGTTTCATCTCTTCAGCTCTTACCCTTTCCGATCTAAAAGCCCATTTTGCACTTGCTTTTTTCTGAGATTCACATCCAAATTACCGGCATCCAAAGCTGTTTTCATTTTGCTTATGCTACTGTTTGACTGAATTCGTCCTTTTCTTCTTCTAATTGAAGCCATATGCAGCAAATTAGAGAGCAATTTCTTCGAAATTCATGAATTGGGTACCTACATTCATGTAAGTTTCAAACTATGAATCATCACGTTGATGAATTGAGTAGTCAAATTCACAAATTGGGCTAAATAGATTCATGTTTGGATCCATGAATTGGGTAGTCAAATTCATGAGATGGGCACTATTTCTGTGCAAATTCCTACTCGGGTTCAAGAGGAAACTGCAGATAACAAAGCTCATTCTGCAGCAAGAAATAACAGATTCAAGACCTACTACCAATGAACAAGACGACGTTTTGCCGATTGAAGCAAGAAAAGGCACACTGGTCTGAAAAATACAGGGCATTTTCATAAATACGTAAAATACAAGGGCATTTTTACAATTACACACAAATACAATGGCATTTTTAGAATTTTCCCAAGGTTTTTTTAGTTTTTCTTGCCGAAAACTTTCGGCACCTACCGGATAGTCACCGGCCGGATACTCATTTTACCATGATTTTTATTGGAAAAATACCTCGCAATGGTCTTCCTCGGTGATATTTTGGTTCTAAAAATATTGTAGGCTTAGCCAAATTCAACTGCAAAGCTCCATCTCGTTGATCCAGTTAGGAAAAATCCCAGCCGACCGATGGCAGATTTTGTAAGGGTTACATGTCCAGAAAAAGGCATGCAATGGAGGCAAGCATGCAGAAGGAAAAATAAATACATCCGCTATGCCGGTTCGATTCATCAGCAAAGATGGCAAGGTGGGCGATTGTGTTGGTATGTCTTTTGCACCTATCCTCACTAAGCTTTGCATCAGAGGAGTCCTATCCAGAAAGAGAGCCAGAATATGAGGAACAACAATCCCGGAAAAGTCCTGCATTTAAATTGGCACGCATGCTAGGCCAGAGTGGTCTGCCAGAAGGAATCCTCCCTGCTTCCATCTTAAAATATAACATAGCAGAAGACGGAACTGTGGCACTAGATCTTGAAAATGCTTGTTATGCCCACATTGAGCAGGAAGTAGTCTGGTTTGACAAGCATGTTGAGTTTAAGATAAATCCGTTCAGATTGGATGCAATTTCTGGCATATCTGCTAAGCAGCTCATATTTTGGCTTCCAGTTACAAGCATCCATGTTGGAGAAGGGGATGAAGCTGATCAGATTTATTTTGATGTGAGTATTATGTCTAAGAAATTCCATGCTTCTGCTTTTGAAGAACCCATTCAGTGCACCAAAGAGGACGTTTCTTCCATCCAATATTTTTTGTCCAATGGCATGTGGCTTCCTTGGCATTGATCTGTTCGACGTTGCGTGTTTTATGTAGGTGCCTACTGTATTATTTTATGACATAAAATTATGCATTTAGTGTATATCCCAGCCTTTTTTTGGATGTTGCTTGGTTGTTAAGTGACTATGTCCATGCATTTAAAAGAGCTCTATGGCAGGAATGTACTACTTTTTTTGGAATTGAATATTATAGACTGAGAACAGAGGATGAAATGCAATTGAATGTTATAGATTGAGAAGTTGAAATGCAGGCTTTGATTCATGTTTCCAATTGGTAATCTGAATTATCTTTCTCTAAGTTATATAATGGTCCCAATCTTTTGTATTGGGAGTGACAAGGTAAATAGGCAGGCTTAATGATAAATAGGCAGGCTTAAGAACTTACAGTCCAAATGGTTATTTGAGTTAGTTACAGAACTTGATCAAGACTTGATCAAGTTAGTGATAATCCAGTTCTGTCCATGGCATCAAAGGACACGATTCCAACTAGCTTTATCTGATGGGGGAGTCTTGGACATCATATGGGCTGGTACTTATTGTCTATAATGTTTATGCCATGAGGTATACAACTTTGTGATCTCTACAAACTGCTCTAGTTGCAGTACAAATCATGCTAGGCATATCTTGTTGCAGATCATTGGCGTAAATATGGGCTAAGAAAAGCAAAACGTGGCTGTTATTTTAGATAGAATCAATATCTATCATGTAGACTCTCTTCTTAGATTCGCAGCAGAAACACTTAAGCTTTATTATTTCAGTTCTTTTGCTCACAGCGCTTTGGCCATAATTAAAAGCATTTGAAGCAATATATTGTTAAGAAATCCGAGTCATGAATTACATGATACAGAAAAACATGCCAGTTTCTTGCAGCTAGATGTGGTAACCAAATAAAGATCTGAGGTCACAGTTGGAAACCTGTCTGACATGTCAAAGCATTTGAATCGGAAATATGGTGTTATCGGATAATTTTCCTAGAGACAAGGTGTTACATATATTCTTTTTGTTGGGATATTGGAGAAAGTAGAATAGGAGTAGACTGTCTGCAGAGATATTGGCAGTGGCAGTTAGTCAGATAAAGCTTTACTTAGGATTTAGCTGTCTAAGCACAATATTGCTCTTAACTCCATAAGAGAGGTGGTCAGCTTCACAGGCTGTTGTGTTACTCACTCTAGCTTACAGATATTTCTATGGCATCCTTCTACAAGCAAAATATCAGCTTCACAGCCTGTTGTGTTACTCACTCTAGCTTACAGATATTTCTATGGCATCCTTCTACAAGCAAAATATAAGCTTGGTGGTAACTTCCAGTGATTGAAGACGAAAGACAACCTCCATGCACATAGCTTTTTTGCTTGCAAATTTAGCCAACAGTATGATCCAGGTAAGGTAACTGTCAATTTCGATAACAATCCGCTCAAGTACAATATGCTCTAGTACTTTGTTCAAACTTGTACCTGGTTCTAGCTAGTTATAAAACTCTAGCCGTAGAGTGTCTCATTGCGGGTTTAATATTTACCCTTAAATTTGTTCTTGGAAAATGTATGTAGGAATGTTGTTCTTTATAATGTTGTTCTTCATCACAAGGTGGAACGTCATTGATCATCATCACCAGGTGTCTTTTCCTTTTTGCTTCCTCGCACCTGCCTGCCGTAGAATATGTATTTGAAAGTGTTGATTCAATTCAATACATTCAGTAAGTACGTAGTCAACTCACCTTGTTGATTTACTTGGAAATGCTATTTAAATTTTTTCCATGTATACTTTAATTGTTGAAATTTCTTGTAGCTGGTTGAGTTCAAGAATGTGAACAAATGCATAGGTGTTAAAACAAGTCTTCAGACCATGTATGAGCATTTATGCAACCAGTGGTAATAGGCTTTTCAACAAATAGAGTCCATCATTTGGTGTTATGCTAACAAAAGAAGTTTTCCTCGTCATTATGTTGCAGGAAGCAATCTGCGGATGGCAAGTTTGTCATTTTATATTGTTGGTAAAGTTGCATATGTTTTGTTTCTTGTCTCAGATGAAAAAAATGTTTTGTTGCATCAACACTATACCAAGAATGCATATTAAGGTTATTAATCGTTAGTGTCAGTTTCTCATTTCCATCTATTTGTCTTAGTTCAGCCTTTAGAACTAGCTATGTGAAGTGATACTGAAATCGGTGACTTTTTCTATAAATTCAACAATGCTTTGTCTATTTTAACCCATTTTTTGCACACTAGATTGTTGTGATCTTATCTCCATCTGCAAGCTGAGGATGCTTCCCCATCTGTTTCTCAACATTTTGAAGATGATATATGGACAATCACATGGAACTGATAATAGATGCCTTGCCTCATTTTCTGTCTGCAACTAATAGAGATCTTAGGTTTGTTATTATGTATATATATTCGACTTTCAATGAAATGATTATGCATTTTTTGTGCACTATAAATGCTGTTCGTTATATTTGGAGTAGAAGAACGATTGCCCAGCTACTCCTTATGATCAATTTCAATTAATACTATCAGATTAATACGCCCTTATTGAGCTGCCTTCTTGTAAATGGCATTCTACTTTTCTGAACGAGATTAACTTCTGAGTTGATGAGGTTCAAGAGTTGTGAGAATTATCTTCAATAAGATACATGCAGGATCTTAACCTTTAGTTCATTCATCTCGTGATTTATATTATTGTTTTATCAACTCCAGTTATCACTTCGTATGGCTAAAGGTGAGTTAAAGTGCGGGAGCTGCTGTGGCGCGGCGTTACTGTAACGAGCCTATGGTCTAGACGGAAAATCAAGTAAGACATTTTCCCTTTCATATTTTTTGTAAGCATTGAAGTTACTTTTCATGTTTAGCATATATGTCAAAAGTTAGTCCAGTATGAACCACATATACATGGGTGGCATGACATGACAATTAAAGAGGCACGTTTAAGTTTAGGAATGGAAGTAATAAATTTAGGATATTAGTAAGATACACAAATGATGCTTGGCTTTACGTGATTGGAAAATAATTAATAAGCAGCCACCTATTACTTTGGAATATGAAATGGATAAACATGTAATTAATGAGAATTGCCACGTTATATAGGGGGACAAAAATTTGCTGTCACATGAAAGTAGACCCATATTGAGGATAAAAGAGAGATATGGTATGCGTTTGTGAGTTGTGGAAGGAGGACTGATCAGAAGAAATAGAGCAGGAGCAGAGGATTGAAAGGCAGAAAGGAGAGCGGAAGGCAGAAAGGAGAGAGAGAGACTAATTTTCAGATGGTTGGTTATGGTTTACACAAGGGGATGAGTTATTGCATTGTCCGTGTGCTTGTATTCTTAGAAATCATGGATGTTTGTACTTTGCTGGGATGAAATTGTTGTGGTTGATCAGATATTACAGCCTTGCTTGCACAGCCTTGCTTGCTTTCGAAGTGGTCGATTTGGATTTCATTAGCGTCTCCTGATAGTTTGAATTCTATAGCTGGAGAGAGGTTGCTCTCCAAAACAATGATTTCTCTTGAGGAAATTGTTCTAGTCTGTTGGGCATGCAGAGTGTTAATCCTAGCAAAGTGTCAATCTTGAGATCTGAACCTCCAAGATTATGTAATTTCTTTTAGGTTCCAGAGAGAATCGTGGATTTTGATTGAGCCACAGTCATGCAATCCCTAAATTCATACATCGTTCTTAGCTTTATCTCTGTCCCTACTTGCATTGATAATAAGAGTTTGTCAGAGAAAGAGAGAAAGAATGAGCTCTGTTAAAAGGTGCTAGAACCCATTTCTTGAAGCTATTCTGTGATACTAGGAGCAGGGATAGATTTAGAAACCTCAGCATCGCTGCTTTTTTTCCGGCCCGCGCATGTCCATGCAGCTCTGTCATGAGCTTAACTAGCTTGGAGAGACGTCCATCATCCATACTGAATCCTTGAATTAGATCTTCTGTATTGTAGCACCTCTTCCGGAATTGACCGGAAAGCCACGGCCCCAAATCTTCGTCTGAATCGAGTCATATTTGTTCTGCCTAAATAAAGAACTGCTATCTAAAAATAACAGAATTTCCCTTTTAGATTTATTGTTTTAACCATATTGAAGAACACCTTATGTTAGAAGAGTGGTTAAAGGAAACATTTAGGACTTGTTGCAAAAACGTCTAGGGTTCAAACAATCTCTAGCTATGGAATTTAAACGACCAGGAGACACTAATGAAATCCAAATCGACCACTAGGAAAGCAAGCAAGACTGTAATATATGATCAACCACAACAATTTCATCCCAGCAGAGAGCAAACATCCATGATTTCTAAGAATATAAGCACACAGACAATGAAATAACTCATCCTCTGGTGTAAGTCATAACCATCCACCTAAAAATTACTCTTTCTCTCTTCTTTCTGCCTTCCTCTCTTCTTTCTGCCTTCCGATCCTCTGCTCCTGCTTTATTTCTTTTAATCAGTCCTCCTTCCAAAACTCACAAACGCATACCATCTCTCTCTCTTTTATACTCAAATTGAGCCTATTTTGAGCCTATTCCCATGTGACAACAAATTTTTGTCTCCCCATATAACGTGGCAATTCTCATTGAATACATGTTTATCCATTTTATATTCCAAAGTAATAGGTGGCTGCTTATCAATTATTTTCTAATCACGTAAAGCCAAGCATAATTTGTGTATCTTACTAATATCCCAAATTTATTACTTCCATCCCTAAACTTAAATGTGCCTTTTTAATTGTCATGTCATGCCACGCATGTATATGTAAGGTTCATATGTATATGTATATGTATATGTATATGTATATGTATATGTAAGGTTCATATTGGACTAACTTTTGACATATATGCTAACCATGAAAAAATAACTTCAAGGCTTGAAGAATACGAAAGGCAAATGTCTTACTTGATTTTCCCAGCTAGATCCTAGGCTCGTTACATGCGGCCACCAGGGCATCATGGCATCATGCAGAGGCCGACGAAGCTATGGGGTTTTGTTTGTTCGACAACGTTGCTATTGCAGCTCATATTCTTGTTCATGGCAAGGTATTTTCTTATAGGACACGCTTCTCTTCATGAATTTGTTTGTGACTGGTGAATCCACTACAAATTTTCTCCTTCACATTGTAAGACAGATGTGAAAAAGTTTGTGAATGTTGGTGACTTCTGGATTTAAAGAATATTCAGTCTGTATGCATGTTTCTCTTTATAAACTGAATTAACACGAAAATCTTGAATTTAAGAGAAGTTCTGTAGGTACAAATCTTTTGAAGTGGAGGTAGCATTTTAACATCCATGCTTAATGCTTAATACAGCTAGCCATATGCTTTAGTATGTCAGCTGTCTTTTAGGTAGTTTTTGAGCACCCTCGAGTTAGGAATCATAGCAAGGACCAAGGAATCTTACAACTGCCTTCAAGGAAGTAAATTCCACTTTTGAAACATCTATAGTTGACTGCTTCTTGATTGCATAGACTTGGGTAAGTCCCATGTGTGGTGTGATACTATATCGATGGGGCATGCTAACAAAATATGGTTTCCATTCCATTCCTCTGCATTCTGACACTTGACAGTTATTTGCTGCAAGTATAGTAAGGTACGTATGCATATTCACTTATTCATTTCTACAAATTCTATGCCAATTAGTCCACCAACATTGGATGCCTATTGTTTGCATGCTTTGTTTGCTCTAACCTTTTTATTCGCCACAACTACCTTTCTTGGGAAGCCTTTTTTAGATTTGTTGTGGTTCAGATCAGCATCTACGATGAACGCAATCTATGGAAGACAAACTATGTTGCCCCCTCATCCCATCATCCTTTATTCACAGGAATGACATGGGAAATGGTTTTGTAGCTTTAATGCGAAAGGCTTAGGAATGACATGGGGGATGTTTTTGCAGCTTTAATGCGAAAGGCTTTTAGCTGCTTGATGAATGGGAAAGCCAAGTTTGGTACCATTTTACATTTTGCCACATAGTTTGTCTAATTTCCTCTCTAGGGTGTCTAATCTCTAGTTGACATAAATCTTTTTTAGCATATTATAAAGGAATGTATGTTTAATTGCATAAGATCTGTATACTTTTCTACGTTGTCATTTGTTAAACGTACATCTTATTTCACATAAGCTTTATACATAGCAGATATGATTATGGAGGATTTTACCCTGGAGGAGATGATGGTTATTATGATAAGTTGGAGAATTTGAAGGTGCTAGATATTATATCAATGTTCCATGGCCACATGGTGGGTTTGGAGATGGTGACTATCTGACAGTTTGGGAATATCTATTGATGCGAATAGCAAAGAATTTCAATCCTGATATTGTTTTGATTTCGGCCGGATTTGATTCTGTAAGCCACCACTTTCTGCTTTCCTTCCGTCTAGGTTGTTCTGACAACATATCTGGTTTTGTTCAACGTTAGCTGAAAGGATCCTCTAGGTGGTTGCAAAGTCACACCATATGGCTACTCTCATATCATGCACAAGGTAGTGTAATATGTTATTCTGTATCTTTGAACTATGTAGCAAGATTGACAATGTCGTTTATAGTTGATAGAGCTGGATGGAGGGAAAGTTGTTTTGGCCCTTGAGGGTGGCTATAATCTTCGTCTTTAAATTATTCTTGGTGAATCTCCAATTGAATCTCCAAGAATCTCACAACCATTGGGGATAACTTGGTGCCTTTTAGAGGAGGTCATGTTCGTCAGAGCTAGCTCAATTTCATCTTACCAATTATTTGATGTTCTTTACAGACTTTTCTTACTACATATCAGTTACTTAGATTTTTCAGCTTTTGTTTTGACAGATACATCAGGAAATTTATAGCTATTGGCCTTGTCTAGGAAAGTAAATTGAGATTGGTTTTGTTGAAATTGAAAGTAGTGAGAAGGCAAGATATTTTCCGATATGCATTTATAGCTTCAAAAATAGTCATTGAAAATATGCATGTTGCTATCCCCAGGAGGAAATATTTGAAAACATTAGTAGTGATAGGGAATGTCAAGAAGCTTATAACAAACAGCAAGAGAACTGGATTACAACAGAAGCCAAGACTATTTTTGAACATGAAACATTGTGTGGGGAGCTCGTTGTTCTTCTTGATCAATTAAAAGTCTCTGCAAAAGACAAGTCAACATTGTCATCCAATAAACACAAGCTCACTCATAATGTATCCCACATGCGTTGGCTCCCAGTGATACAACATTCATAAAGTTTAAATTCTATTATCAATAGGACAGACAAACTTTGAAACTACATCTTTTGTATGTCTTTAACGTTATATATGACACTTTGGGTTGTAAAGAAAACAAAGGTAGGAAGTAAAGTGGTGGAAATACTTAGTGTTAAAATAGTTTAACATTAAAATTAAAATTCGTCTTAGAATTATAAAATTATCTTAGATTTGTATGATATTCGCCACATTTTCTATTCTACTTTGTTAATGGTTTGCCAAATATTTTACACCAGGTAAGACTTACAAAAAATTAGGCAAAATACTCTACTATGAATGGCACATCACACACTGTTGCAAATGCCTTGTCCAACAACTAATACATGGTGTTGGGGCCCGTAGTGCTTGGGCACCCTTTTTTTTTTTTTTTTTTGTTGAAGGACGTCATACTTTATTTAATCAAAGAATCAAATACAAATATAAATGCAAAGACAGTAATAACATCTCAACGGGCAAGTAGAGACACATCGAATGAAGCAACCTACCTAAGCATAAGAGCGCACATCCAAATACTCCACAAAGATCAATCGCCTCTTACGAGGGGCAAGTGAAGAACAATGATACGACTTGTTATCATTCAATATATTACCATTATTTTTTAAGAAAACATGATATATGACATTCTTATATGTAAAAGGAAAGGAACATTCATAAAACCTATAACATTGAACGTCAAAGCCATCATTTTTTAAAGCAAATCATACCACGCAAGATCTTCGTGTGCGAAAATAATTGCATACAAGAAATTTGCACGGTGTGATCCTTGTGTAAGAAAATAACTAGAGTGGCCACATTCTCCCTCCGTATCTTAGTAGAGAAGGTGCCAAAGAAGCCATCTATGTCGTCGTGGATGTACCCACCCCCATCATAAACCCCACTTTCACAACTTTGAAAAACTCCAATTTTAGTAAGGTATGACATTGCCCCAAACATCCATCTATTTTTATTTTCTTTCCAGCAGTTATCTAGTTGGACGCATAGTTCCTCGGACAGGGGCTTTCTATAGACGGGGAAGTCATCCCATGTCCTTTTCTTCCCAACTTAACTTTTGAGGTGAGCTCAATTATTTGCCTTTGGTAGGCTAGAGGTTGATCATCCATCAATGCATCGAAAATGAGGGCTGATGGGGAGTATCTCCTGCCTTCTATCGTGCCCCTCTCTAGTGTTCTCAAGCACTTGAAAATGGAGCTTACATGGAAATGTGGATCATCCTTAGATCAAGCACGAAATGGCCATAGGTTCCTGCTCCATGACCATGTGTGAGAACACCTGCCAAACTTACCTTTAGTTGGAAGGCGTTCTGGAAACGCTTCGACAAGGGATCCATCTTTGGCAAGAAGGTCTTGTGTTGGTCCATCTTGTCATGAATCAAGCACAAGTACCTATCAGGCTGCATCTGAGAGAACGTTCTCCACTGCCAATATAGTTGCTTGCAAGATATTTGATCAGACTGATGGTCTGCAAATTGCTCTCGTATTGCCATCTTTTCTTTTTCTATTGAAGTTGATGCAAGCGTATCCTTCAGTTTGCAAGTATTGCACTTTGTGAAGGGCATGTGTTGCAAGGCACACACGTTAGGAAAGTGGGCAGCCCATAACCTGCTAAAGGATGGCTGTGAAAGTGGCCAACCACCTGTAGACTCTAGAATAGCATTTACCTCTTTCAAACATTCCTTCTAGATATAATGTTGTGGCAATACTCTTTGGACCTCCCTGATGCCATGTTCATTCACCCTTCACAGAATGACTAATGAGACACAAAGGCGACCAGGAGTAATTTCAAAAAAAAAATGCTTTTGGGCAGGGTAAGGTTGGTCATGCATAAGCTTGTAGCCTATCAGAAGACCCCAACGATTCTTCTTTAAAAAATTTTAAAAGTGAAGTTAATGATAAGATTGGTTTTGAGTGGGGTAAGGACGTCTGTGCATAACCTTTTAGCCTATTGCATGCCCTTAATGATTGCTGGTTTAAATTTTTTTTAAAGCAAGCTTGAGTATGTGATCGCATTTGGGTGGGTTAAAATCGTCAGTGCGATACCTTTAGGGCATATTGCTTGCCATCAATGATTACTTGTTTAACTTATTATGCAAGGAAACAAATCTCATTTCACTATTCTATTGCAGCAAGGCTGAAGCAACAAAGGCGAATAGGCGCTCCAGCGCTCGCATAACTTCAGAGTTCCTCAGGCGCCGAAAGATGGGGGGGGGTGGCGAATCCAAAGAAGAGGCCTGGTGATAAGCAGGCACCAACAGCTCAGTCAAAAAAGGCGAAAACAAAACCTTCCAGTAAGCCATTTTTGTGCTATCGTTTTTGCAATTTCTACGAAAATTAAGTCCTCTTGTTCTCAGGTTTCAGGCCGGAGGACCTGGTGATTACTGAAAGAGTCCTTTTTCCTAGCTATTTGTTTTTGAAATAGATCCAGCTGATTGTTGGTGGTATGTGGAGGTCGCGCAACACGGGAAGGAGAAGGACCTGATGTTCTGGTATTGGGATGAGAAGTTCTGGAGACAAGTATAAGAAGGTCAGGGTTTCTGTTGTCAATAATAAACTTTTCAATACAGGGATGTTTACATCTAATATTTTAAAAAGCTTGAAACACTCCACGGTCAATAGAGGCAAGGATGTGAATGTGAATGTGAATGAGAAGGACAAGGATGGGAGTGCAGCTGTGAACGATGAGGTCCACAACAACGAGTCTCATGAGACAGGACATGATGGTTCACAGACAAAGGATGAAGTTGAAGAATCCCAGTTCCTAGACCAAAATGAGCAGATGAAAATAGTGCAAAGGGGTGCACAAAAAATGGAGAGACTAGCACAATACTACCCACTAGGGTTAGGGCACAAGTTTAGGATAGACATAAAGAAATTGAAGGTGTGCATCGGGGATGCCATTTTGTTCAACCATAGGGAGTTTAATCCACAAGACATGCTTGATATCCAGGGTCTGATGGTGCGTCAACCTATAGCGGATCCGATGCCAGCAGATGTCATTCCCTTCCATAAAGGAACCGACGAGTTGTTCCAGTGGATGATCGAGGATGACCTGAAGTCTAAAGATGTTAGGTTCTGGATCGTCGACGGGCAGCACTCGGTGAAAGCTGCATAGGTGTTGCAGTCGGAGGAGGGGATCCCACAACGCATCAAAGAGCTGTATGGAAAGCGAGATTGCAGAGTTCTGTCTACCGACACTCCTCCCATTGAGTTAGCAAGTATTAGCCATTACCAGAATACAATAGCTGCTAGCGCTCGCTACATCAGGTAATGTTTGATACTCCCTACGCCTGCTTCCTGTGGGCTTTCCCGCCTCGCGAGTCAAGAAAGCCTGCAGGAAGCTTAGAGTCTGCATTGTTTAGTTTCTTAGCAATTTGTGTTATGTCTACCAAGATGTGGACTTTCTCGACTCGCGGGTCGACAATGTCCATATGATGTAGATTGGTTTAACTTTCTCGACTCGCGAGTCGAGAAAATCCACCAAGTTGCACAAAAGTCTACAAAGTGGGGACTATCTCGACCCACGAGTTGAAAAATCTCATGACTCGCAAGACGTGTGAACTTTGTTAGGGATTTCTTAGCTCACGGGTCGAGAAGCCCTAGAGTCTGTATTAGTTGAATGACATTACATTGAGAGCTAAATTGGTTTCCTCTACTGCAGCCCATACCCTGACCAGATAATACATGCATGGCAGTAGTGGAAAGCACTTGGTTGTCCACAATGCCCCAGAGGGAACAGGGCCCCCTCAGATAAATGGAAGGTGTTTGAGCGTCTATGCCATTATGTACTTCGAGAGGGGCATCAAGATGAAGTGGAAGACAAAGATGAAGTGAAAAAGAAACGAAGATCCAGGAAGGGCCAGGAGTCTTTGTGGGATCAGTACGACCTTATACTGTGCAACGAGGATGTCTGGCAGAAATGGAATGAGATCTAGTCATTGTGGCAGAAGGGATTGCTAAAAGATAGCAAGGGTGAGTTGCCTCATAAACTGGATCCCAGGCTGTTTGAAAAGGCATCCATGAAGAGGATAATGGGTCTCACAGGCTCGAAAACTAAAGACTTACAGGACAAAATATTGGATGGCACGATCCTGTTGAGGAAAACAAGGAATTCTAAGATGCAAGATGCAAAGGACTATGCCATCCTGCTGAAGAGGAACCGTGCCTTGCAGGAGGGCATTATTGATTTCTGCAATGTTGCTGCTTACGAGGAACAGGATTTTGAGCAGTACAAGGAAAGGTGCAAACTAAATGAAGAGGACATGAAAGAGCTAAGACGACTTTGCACGACTTACATCACTAGCAAGCTCAAACGTGATGTTAAAATCGAGGCATTCCCAGAGCGTGTGCAAGCACTACTTAAGCGCAAGCTTATTTCGGCGGCATGCAGTTCAATGCAGATTCCAACACTCCGCCATACCTGGTCGCCAAAGGTTACAAAGGTTTTGGTGGATTGCAGTTAGTTACAGGCCCGGTGTCCTTGTTCGTCATCAACATGATTGAGGACCCATTTGTGTTTTATGATAAAGGCGATCTTGATCAGTGGTGTAGAACATGCCTAGATATGACAGATCATGATACATTCAGCTTTCTCATCTTCTGCATGCCTGGCAACCAGACCAGCGCTGTCTCGCAATGGGCTAGTGATATCAACTTCGCCAAGAGGATACTGTACTCAATATACGAGATTGATCGCGAGTGCAGGCCTGGCTTACCCAAGTCGTCAAGTTTTGTAAACATTATATTGGTCTTGGCTTCTCTCCATCCTAGTGTTGACTTCGACAAGTGGTGGAAAGATGAAGTCAACTACGTGGATAAGTTCATGGTTTCCAATGAGAATCTAGATTTCTGGGAGAGAGGGAAGTTTATGGAGGATGTGCCTACTTGGGATAAGATCAGCACCAATGGCACCACAGGGCCAATGCACAAGATACCAATTCGACCGAGGTGTATCTAGTACTTCATCACGAGCTTGGTTGAAGATGGCCAGATATTGTGCAAATGGTACATGAATGGACTACCCTCACAAGGCGCAATATTGTTTGGCATGAAACCAATTTCAAACGTCAGTGACAAGGACCTTGTTGAGCCCCTGTCCACATACTTGGACACCTTGCGCTATCATTGCGAAAATAAGAAGAATGCCCAACTGACAGCCGAAAATGATAAGTCTGATGTAGATGAAAAGAGCCACAATTCCGAAGATGACATACTTAAGGGAATGGAGCATGATGCGGCGGTGGAAGCGTTCGCGAACCTAGCAAAAAGGTACGTAATGTTCATGTTTGAGTTTTAACGTTGTCTTGTTTCTCGACTCGCGAGCCGAGAACATCGATAGATTTAATAAACTAAGCTATTGTTTTGCAGGAATTTAGATAGGTTGGGTCCGATTCCAAACTCGTCCTCCTCAAGTTCGGAGAATTCTGAGGCGGGGTTGTTAAGTACCCTGACAAGGGTAATGCCGGGGAAGAGGATGAAGTGCACTAAGAGCGTGTTCCAAACAGTCTGGGGGCAGATTCTGAGAAGCAAAACGAGCAGGATTCTGAGAAGAATCTAGCCACGAATTCAATCTCTGGTACAAACAAGAAGTGGGAAAGAATCAGAATTCCCACCTTAGACCCGGATGTTGATGTTTGATCAGAGCGAGGATCGAACTGGGACCCCGACGAAGCTTGTAATTTTCGACATGAATGGGGTGCTCGCATCAGTTTACCAAGAGGGGACTGCCCCTACACTCAATACCAGTCAGGTACCCAAGAAGACACTACGAAAGATCATCTATCCTCGCCCAAAGGCCAAAGAAATTATCCAATGGTGCCTGGACCAGAGTTTCGAGGTGGCCATATAGAGTTCCATGGCCAAGTCGATTATTCTGCCGATTCTCAGTTTGATGGGCCTCCCATTGCTAAGCTTCAAGTTCATGTGGGGTAGTGAAAAGGTCGAGCACCTTCATGACCTGAATCCAGATGTCACGCAGGGAAAGCATATTATGGTTAAAAAGCTGGCTAGCATCTATGAAACGTTCCAGGAATTCAACAAGCACAACACCATCATCATAGACGATAGTCCATACAAGTGTTACCACAACTCTGATAACCTTGTCGCTACAAAGTCCTATTCACCAAAGGAATTTGAAACAGACAACTGGTTCAATGATAAATTAGTGTCTGTCCTGGCTGAATCCCAGTTTTTGATACTTGTGGCAGATGTCTTGAGACAATATCCAGAGCTTAGCGAGATCGATGAATATAACAGCAAACTCATGAAAGCAATGGACGACAAATAATATGGTGATGACAGAACTGATGTTAATGTTTTTTCCCTGGTCTGTGAAAAAAATATTTATTTCTGTGGGCGGGCGGGCTTTCTCCACTCGCGGGTTGAGAAAGTCCGCTCTCCCGTTCTGGGAGAAGAAATGCTTCCTCGTTACGAGAAATTTTGTATATGTATTATCAATGAAGTTTTATTCCCGTTTATTGAAACTGATGTTCATTAGTGCTGCCTAATTGCACTTTGTTTGTTGATTGGAAGTCTTTTCTTCGTTTAGGTGATAACACAAAAGGCACCTTTCGATACGGAGACTCACTCCTCCCCAGTCTTTCACAAAGGCTGAAAAGCCTGCACAGGTATTAAAGGAATGCAAAGAACATCGACGAAAGGAAGAAGGTTACCCAATTAAACGAATCGGAAAAGATCATGAAAGTCCTGCATGACATACATGGAGGCTGGGGAAGAGGCGTGTTCGACCCAGCCATCAGTGAATGGATGAGGCAGGAAGGGCCTGCAATGGGTTGGAGTAATTTGCCAATTTCTTATGAGGCGCCTCCTCGAGAGGCATTTTAGCGTCTTCATGTTGCGCCGAAGGCATATTTCCCACATGATGATGCGTCACGCGTTGAGCCACTTAGGTGGACAGTGTACGATGAGGATGTCACAACTGTTACCGCACGGCCGCCGTGGTCTCTTCTGCCGCTGTAACAATCATTGTAAAAGACATATTTTGATGAATATATAAATTTCGCTGCATACTCATTGATGACTGAGAAAATATAGTATTTATACTAGTCTAAGTGTTATTCTCTGGTTTACCCATGCAATACAACAGTGTTGAAATAACTTAACCATTTTTCAACGACATGAATTTTCTGACCGTTAACTTAAAAACGCCGTCATTAAGTGAATTCACACGTCCTTTTGGGTCAATTTAAACTAGTGTTTGGAAAAAGTGGGAATGACATGCGTCCCACTTTTGCCGTATGTGACTTATTGGGTATGTAAGATAATGATCAAATATCAAGGTCGTTATAACCTTAGGAGGAAATGAGGGATGTTCAAGTATAGACTGGAGCCTTACTTGATATTACTAGGCAATGCATATGGATTCTAGAAAACTTGACTAACTACACCCAGCGATAGTGACAAATCACACTCATTGCTAAAACCTTAATGCAATAGACTTAAGGTCTATTAGGATCTGAGGATTCATACAAAAGATATGAATACCTTGAAGTAACTTCTAACTATTGCATGATAGTGGTGCAATACTGCACAAATGTAAATAGGGTTTGCAAAAGGCCAAGTAAGGCTACGCGTATATACAATTGAGCATAGACAAAAAGTCCATTGGGAAAAAGGGCAACAATATAGTTCTAAAAAAGGGGGAAATAAGTCCCTTTATGACAATGATGGATAGGAACCCACGATCCTATATTGGAAATGCCTATTTCTTCTCGTGGTTTGGGATGCCACATGTTTCAGGGCAAGCATCCTCTGGGAGGGGGAGGAATTGTTATGAACATTGAAAGGCATGAGATAAAACCTCAAGGAGGTTAGGACCCAATAAGGATTCACTTGTTGATTGGCATTAGACGGGCTAGTGCTTAACATTGCCCAAAAAACTAATTTGGCTATCCATATGTTGGAATATGTGCAAGCCATAGTATATTAGTGTGAGGCAAAATGTAAAAAGGCTCAGAGATTGAGCTAGGGTAAAAGCCAATAAACATTGTAGAAAGTTAACCTTCAAGGAAGGCGAGTATGCATTTCTACGAGTTATTTACCATTCAGCACTCAAGGATGAGACCTTGATGCCACTGGTCGAGGGAAAGATTCCTAAATTGCCGAATTGGAGATGGGCTTCCATTCTAGTCCAAAGAGTTGATAAATGCGTCTCTAAGAACCTGGGGTTCATAATGGAATAATAGACGCAAGTCCTCAACTCGGTAATACGATACTAGTGGCAACCTGAGGATCTTAGGACCATTAGTCCAAGATGTCCCGATATGCTGGACTCAAGAAGGGTCAGTGAAGACATCATATGCGGCGAGTTAGAACTTGTGACTAGATTAGGAGTGCACCCTATTCTACATAAGTCAACTCAAGAGAGTGATATTATCCAAAGATTGTGATAAACCTCCTAGCCCTTAGCTCTGGGGTAACTCCTGAGACGATTCTAGATACTCGCATTCGGAGGTTGTGCAATAAGAATATTGTAGAGTACGGGATCGTGTACGACATCAATCACTTCTTGAGGCCACATGGGAAAGTGAAGAGTACGTACAACCAAATCCTCATCTGACTCAAGACTCGTGCAGACGACGAAAGTTTAGTAGAGTGAATAAGAGATCAGTTACCTAAAAGAATTTAAAACTTGCATCAAGGATGGCAAGTAGGACGTCGCAAAAGAATGAGCTACGAAACCATGATCACAGGGTGATCCAGGGAAGGGGTTTCCGAAGGGATTAGATATTGAAACTAGGGTCACCGGGTGACTCAGGGAGATTTCAAACTTACACACTTCCATCATCCTTGGGGACCAAGGATTTAAAGGGGGGACGTATGTTATAAACATTACAAGGAGTGTAGGTTAATATTATGAATATATTAAATAGGGAATAAGTTAGGTATGATAATTAATGGGCTTAAAGGTATTGAGGTGGCACCTGCATTGGAGGAAACTAAATAAAGAGAGTGAGCTTAAAGCTCATGGCTGGACAACGGCTTGATCGGCCGGATCTGCCGGATCCATTAGCAGGTAGCCTGGGAGGCCAGATGCAGACCTCAAGGGAGGTCGATTCTGCATAACGACCACCTGACATCTGCCAGGTGCCACCAAGTGTGGCTTCAGGCCAGTATACAAGAATTAGAGTCAAGGGCTATAGGACAACCATGCTTGCTCTAATCTATTCCAGTCAGAGAGAGATTGCACTCTAAGAATTAGCATAGTATCTCCACAAGCCTTTAAATTCTGTTTCTATCCCTTGTTACTACATATTCTGGTTGCCATCCAAGAGATCCAGGAGTAGCGGGGGAGTCAGGAACTCTGAGGGAGTAGTGGATTGGTGTAGGAGCACAAGTCTGTTTCATTGAGGGTGGCGGCCAGATTTACATCGGCACATACAAAGCCCCAGGATTTGAGAATAAGGGGGGAGGGGGGGGGATGAAATGAAATGAAATTTTATTATTGCGTCTTCGAGACCG
>JAANSK020297047.1:0-10203 GCA_011763485.2 Isoetes engelmannii
GGCAAACGGATTGCTTCCTGTCTTAGAAATGGATCAAGCTCCCCAAATCGGTCATCTACGGATTCTCGCCTTCCCGCTTTCCACCCTTCCCGTTGAAAGCTGGAAAATGAAGCATGTACACGTATGGTGTCTCGACCGTATATTGACGACCAAGGCAATAAAAAAACCCCTACCGCGCACTCACTTGATCAATACGGGTCCACTAGGTGCACCCCCCGGGTGAATTCTAGTATAGGCCTATCTTTCCAAGGACCAACGTAGGCTGGAGCAATGCTTACCAGCGGTTCCACCACCGCTCCATCTCGGGACGTTCCAGCGCAAGCTACCTAGTTTGCGGGCAGAAGTCCTCATAGCACCCTTCATGGCATGTAATCTTGCCTAGTTCTTGAAAGAGGTGCATCCAGTACTCAATCATGGAAGTAAAATGTGCAGAATACTCGGCATTCTCTGGGTTGCCGGTTCTATTTGTGGATATTGCAAGCCAGTGCAAGATATGCTTATGGATACTGTTGCGTAACTGGCCTAGGTCCTTAACTGATTTCTTGGGGGGCAAAATTCTGGGGGTTCCCACTGGCATCGGGGGAGTGCCATCTTTATCCTGTTTCCACATCTTGATGCCTTCGGCAAGTAGCCAATCCAAGAAGCTAGGTATAGCCTTAGTGTACATGATTGGCCACTCCCCATTCATAGCAAACTTGAAGGCAAGAGGCCCTATATGACCTGTCAATCTGTCAGCTCCATCAGGGATGGAGCCATCGATGAAACCCTTCCAATCTGGCACTTTGTCAACAACGGATGGCACAGAGGCCTTGAGATTGCATGTGTAGAACTCATATAACAGTTCAGGCATGGTTAGCACTTCAATTTTCTTTAGGTTGGTTGATAGGTTGCCGAACAACGCATCAATATCTTCGTGAGTATGGCCGGGCATCATGAAGCCCAATTCTATCTCCTCAAACACACCTAGATAGGTTAAGTATGACAAGTATGAGAACCATACTTGTTCTTGTTCAGCCCAAATGCATTGTCGAGTTGTAAAAGGTGTGTGCAAGGTAGTGGCTTGAAAGACCGCCCTTCTGGTGCCGGTAGTACATCTGGCAGCCAGAGTTGATCAAGAACAGCTTTGAGGCTAGTGCCTCAGTGTCTCTAAGTGCACATGCCCAAGATGGTGTAGATGGGCCTGGCAATGCTAAATGTCCCGCCCCATGTTGTTGTGCCATCTCCAGTCTCTTCAAGATGTTATTCAGAGAAACGACATGGAAGTTCGAGTCGTCTGGCCAAAGATCCAAAGAGAAGTTCCCATATGCATCCCTGCCATGGCCATGTGTGATAGCGCCCGTCAGGGACTTCTTCAACTTATCAAGCCTCTAGAGAGACTTGACAGATTGCTGCAACTTTAGAATCATTGTCTTGGCCTGGTCCATTTTGTCATGGATGATGCACACGGCTTTCATCGGGTTCCTATGCGAGTACACCCTCCATGACCAATGCTGCATACGACAAGATACATGTGCCAATCTATGTGCCCTCCTTTGCTCATGTAGCAGATTCCTTTCAGCCTGATCCTTTGTCTTCAACAACTTGGTGCGTATCACTTCACACGTGTCGCATTTGGAAAATGCTATTGTGACATACCCAACTCGTATACAATGCCCCCATCGTATATCATTCCCCCTTGCTAGCCATCATGCCAACAAGGGGCCGTCCATCTGATGCAGAGTCCTTGATGGTGAGCAAGGATCTGCATGGGAGGACTGGACGTGCCATTAATCCCGTCCCCTCGGGATCTACCTATCAATGCGGAAGCGAGAAACATACATAAGTACACAAACAAGTACATATAAACAGAACCACCACAAAGGGTGGGAATCACCATAATACCTGCAACAACATAACATCATAACTGAAGCGAAATCCTACCCAAGGCTCAGACTCATGGTATGACTGTGGCTTGGGACTCCAGAGATCAGTGCAGACAGAATCATGGCAACGGAGTTGGATGGCATAGAACATGGCCGTTGGGTTGTCCACTCCATCTGCCCCTCCTGTGCATCTTTTCAGATAGGCTGATGAACGTCGGGGCTTGACCATTGTCTGCCGGGTGCATAGCCAGAGGGGCTACTCCTGGGTTGCATCTCCCCAGTCCCGAAGAGACAGGTAAGGGGATCACTCCCCCACCAGGTAATCCATGCCATAGCAGGCAGGCTAGAGGACCTCAACTGTCTGTACTCCACTTCAACCCAATTGAAGGAGGTTACCACCATCTCCAGAGGAACTTCATCCAACTGGACCATGGCTGCTTATCCTAACGGGTGTCGAACCCATACTCAGGGGCACACTCAGTCCACACGAGAATTAGGCCTAGCCTACATTGTCTCCCCGGTAGGCCTTACACACCAGGAGGATTCAACTGCTATGGGACATGGCTATCCTTATGAGCCGGTCTGACCCCTAAGAACTCAGCTCAGGTGGGCTCTTTATGCACAGGCCGCAATTAATGGGAATTAATAAGGCCTAAACCTATGATCATGCTACAACAATAAGGCTAGGGTCTCTACCCCCCTTCCCAATACACAAGAGGCAACAAATCATCATAGACAACCATAATCAATGCAATAGAAATAATCTGAAATAACATAACAGAAAAATAGACATGACATCAAGATAATCCTACATAATTAGCATTCATGAGTTAGTTCGAAGCTAAAGGCAAGGATAACTAGTGAATGCTACAAGGAAAATCCTAGAATAGCACATGGGCACCTATCGAGTCCTTGGCTTCCTGGCATGGGTCCCCTAAATCCTTCCATATCTGCTGTAAAACTAAAATGGACTGCTGACACGCTTCTCGAGGTGCAGGGCTGCTGCAAATCCGGCTGCTACAGGTCGAATCCTGCTGCTACAACTTGGGCACACACTCCAAATAGGATTCGGCTGTTGTTCTTGGCTGCTACCACTTGGGCACACCTTCCAAGGAGCTCGGATGGCTGTTGCACGCTTCTCAATTACTCACTCAGTTGGCACCCAAACAACAAAAGTCCTCTAAAATACCAAGGGAATTTACTGATCGCATCCAATTGCTTGTCACTAAACTGGTTGAGACGCCATTAAATAGTCAGCTCTTAGTTTGGTTCTTGCAATGGCTCAATCAGCAAATTCATGTCTATACTGAGCTTCAAAGACCCAAGACTCCAAAAGAAGCTATCAAAGCAGCTAATCGATCAGTCAATATTGCATCCGGGACACCTGTTTCTGAGGAGACTTCACACCCGATTCCTAGTCATTCCGTGCCTCCCCAGCTGGTACGATCAGCACCCGCTTGGAGTCATATTTAGTGCAACTACTGCTCTGTGGCGGGATATCATGTTAACGAATGCAATGCTTTAATGGGCACCCGCCACTGCAAGAAGTGCAACATGACTAATCATTCCACCGAAGAATGCACCACATCTCAGCCTCTTTATTTCAGATCCAGCTTCCCGATTCACAATACTAATGATGTAGCTGCACAGACTTCTACTTCTCGCGACCTCAGGTGTATCACTTGCGTTGATTGTGATAAAAAAGGCCATGTTCTGCAGGATTGCCCGCAGCTGCACATGGTGCAAGTGCAAATTCCTGGCACGGCCCAAGTTGCATATGTTCGCATCTCTTCGGATCAACTATGGAGGCAGATCGATCGGTTCTTTGGCCTTGCGTGGCCTAGTTATTGCAAACACAACTTCAAGAGCCATTCCACTAAGAGTGAGCCTTTGTTTCAACTGCCTTAGCCTCTATTGAGTTTCCCAATTCAGATCTTCAAATTTAGGCACATGCGTGGTTGGTAGGACCACGTTGACCAGGTGAATGTCCTTGAATGGTACTTTTGAAACCCAATTAGAGAATCGTCTGGCGGGTTCATTGAGAGTGACCTGATCCAAGATTTGGACCACTTGTTGTTCTACCAGAGTTGCTTGCTGTTGTGGCTGGCGGGGTTGAAATGGTCCCCGATTGAAGGAGAGCGGGTGCCTGAAGGCACGCCCGAGGACATCGCCTCCGTATTGAAAAGGGACAATGGGCTCAGGAAGCACGCAAGGACATGACTTGCTAGTGCTGCCACCAAGGGGCCATTGAGGACGAGCATCATACTTTACAGGCTTGCCCCTCGTATGAACAGATTCGGACGCAGTATCCTCAACTGGTATTGCCTAACCAGCCGTCCATCTTTTGTTGAGCACCAACTCAGTGGGATCTCTTGGATCATACCTTCAGGAGGTCATGGACGAGCGGACTCGGCTTTGCCCATCTAGATCATGGCTGCATCTTGTTGTACAGCATACCAGCATGTTTATTACTGCCAAGGATTTTCCCTCGAAAACCCTTCGGGGCGGGGTTTTTTCATCCTGGCCGTAATACGCTTGCTGTTTTCTCTTTGTTTGGATCCCATAGGCCAATTGGTCTCCATAGACGATAAAATACATTCTGTTCTATTTTAATCTATCCTATTGATACTCCCAACATAAAAGATGGAAAAGACGTGAGGAATTTTCCAATTACGTTCGTCAACCATCTCACACCTTCTGGAATGCCGCCTCACAAATAAATATCTAGCCCCATGCTTCTAACTTCTGAGCTCAATCAACGCGCCCCACTATCTCCATTTTTTCTCACCCAATATTTAAAGTTTAAACCATGGATTAAATCTGTCTTCTTTGTTTATCATTCTTGTTGCAGCGAAGGGTTATGAGTTTCACCATTATAAGGACCACTAGATTTCTACGTCTCTATTATATAAGAGCTTATCTTATTTCTAGCGCCCCTTTTTTAAATAATCATAGCCGTGCTCAATTGTAGTGGCGCTTTTGAAAGTTCTTTGGTTTGTTAATTGCAAGTCTTGCAAATGCTGCAAATCCTGATGCGTTGACAGACATAAGACAACCCTGCTAATGCTAGCAGCTTTGTGT
Source organism: Isoetes engelmannii (assembly GCA_011763485.2). Taxonomy (NCBI): domain Eukaryota; kingdom Viridiplantae; phylum Streptophyta; class Lycopodiopsida; order Isoetales; family Isoetaceae; genus Isoetes; species Isoetes engelmannii. The sequence continues at coordinate 4,944 of JAANSK020297047.1, forward strand.
TTTGGAACTTTTTAAAACGGGGAGGTCTCGTTGTAATTTCTCAGCTTCTGTCATTTTCTTCTTCTTTTCTATCCTTCCTTCAAGTTCTGGTACAGCAGGATCATGTGCAGGTTCAACTCGTTCTTCTTGTGCAGAATATTCATTGTTGGCATCGTTCTTCATCATACGCAGGTAAGTTTTCTTCCTGCAGATCTGCATCATCACACACTTTAGTAGTAGAGTTAGTTGGTAAAAGACTAGTATCAGATTCCCTTGTAGGGTACACATCCCCAGTGTTAACTTTTGGAATCACTTTGTAAAATTGATTCTCATCAAAAATGATATCCCTGCTTATTACAATTCTCCTTTTGTGTGGATCAAACAACCTATATGCTTTGGATTGATTATCATTCCCTACCATATATGTAATCAAAGATTTGTCATCAAGTTTTGATCTAAGTTCATCAGGGATATGAACAAAAGCCAAGCAGCCAAATGCCTTAAGCTCATCAAATGATGGCACTTTCCCAGACCACATCATGTTTGGGATGCTCCCCTTTGTGCTTAAAGATGGTGTCATATTCTGCACATGCACTGCAGCTCCTACTGCTTCATCCCATAGATAATTTGGTAGCCCTGAATATTTTAGCATACTCCTAACTACATTGAGGATGGTTCTATTTTTCCTTTCAGCAATTTCATTCTGCTGTGGAGAGTACCTACATGTTAGCTGCCTTTTAATCCCTCTTTTTTTGCAATAATGCTTGAATTCATTTGTCAAGAACTCTCCACCTCTATCAGATCTAAGGCACTTCACCCTTCTGTTTGTTTCAGTTTCTACTTCATTTATAAAGGTCTTGAATGTTCCAAAAGCCTCATCCTTAGATTTCAAACAGTACACAAAGGTCTTTCCACTGAAATCTTCTATTAGAGTCATGAAATACCTCCTTCCAGTCAAACTTGCAACATTCAGGGGACGACACAAATCAGTGTGTATTAAATCCAGAATTCCCTTTGCCCTTTTGAGTGATTTCTTGAAAGGCAATCTGCTATGCTTTCCCAAGATGCAACCTGCACAAATTGAGTTCTCACAATTGTTGTCTGCTGCATTTATTAGTCCCTTTTTCACAAGGAATTCAATGACCTTTGTATTGACATGACACATCCTATGATGCCATGTTTTCAATGTAGGAAATCCAACAAGGTTAATGCTAGGTATAACATGTTCAGCAAGTAAACCAAAGAGATTGCCAACTCTTTTGCCAAGAAACACTATTTTATTATTCTTGAGCACCTTGCATTGCAACTTTTCAAATAAGACCTTGTAATCAAGGTCTACAAGTTGAGAAACTGAAATTAGGTTTCTAACTAAACCTGGTACACATAGAACATCATCTAACTGAACTCTTTTCCCTTCTAGATCAAACAACTCTAGCATCCCTAAATCTTCTATTTCTTACAGATTCCCATTTCCCAGCTGAACATGTCCTCTAGTTCGTCCTCTACAATTCTTTAACATGCTTGAAGATGCTGCTACTGTTTTTTCAGCTCCAGAATCTATTATCATAGGAGTATTGTCAATTTTTCCTTTGTTCAAACAAAAAATTTCAGAAGTTTTTACCTTGGCATCTTCATCCTGCTCGTCCTCTTCTCCATGAGCCTCTTCAGTAAGGTTCAGAATTGGATTTCCCCTTGCTGCTCCTTTGCCTTTATTATCAAATGCCTTTTTGTTGCCCAAAGCTTTGTTCTTACCTTTCCCTTGCCCTCTTGGGCTTGAGCAGTTTGCAGAAATATGCCCCTTGCCTTCACAATTGTAACAAATAACTTCCTTATTGATTTTAGAACAATCTGCCTTGAGATGTCCATAACTGTCACAAGCAAAACAGGGACCAATTTGCTTTTCATTTTTCTTCCCTTTATATTTACCAGCATATAACACTTATGCATTGTCATCAATAGCATCTCCAATCCTACCCTGCTCAAATTCAGTTCTTACCATTTGTATAGCATGATCTTTAGATCTTGCTACATTCCTCAAGAGCGTGGCCGAGTGTGCATTGTGTGAAACTGCTCTTGAAATTGCCAACAGTTGATACTCCTCATTGAGTACAACTCCTGCACCTTCTAAGTCTGCAATTATTGAATCAAAGTTCTTCAAGAAGTCAGTAACATTATCCCTGTCATATAATTTCAGTTTCCTTAACTTCTTCTCAAGCACATCAATCTGTGAAGAGGTTTTAGCCTCATAATTTTTAATCATATACATCCACATTTCCCTAGGAGACAAACCTCTCAATTTAAGTTTGATAACAGTACCTACTTTGCTGCAAATAATGGCTTGTGGCTCCATTACTTTCATAGCCTCTTCTTCACTTGCATTAGTGATCACTGTTTCAGCAGTAACTCCCCTTCTTCCTGTGGTACGTCCTGCAGCAGCTGTGGATTCTTCAGCCTCTGAGTTTTTCCCTTCATTGGATGTTCCTGCACTTACAATCACATTGACATGACATCTCACAGAACTAGGATCAACTAAATACCATAATTTTTCAAATTCCAATACTTGTCTGACCCCTTGCTTCCAGAGCTGGAAGCCACCTTCACCTTTAAATACCTCTATAGATCTGAACAAGTTAGCACCCGCTCGAAGTCATATTTGGTGCAACCACTGCTCTGTGGCGGGACATCATGTTAATGAATGCAATGCTTTAATGGGCACCCGCCACTGCAAGAAGTGCAACATGACTAATCATTCCTCCGAAGAATGCACCACATCTCAGCCTCTTTATTTCAGATCCAGCTTCCCGATTCACAATACTAATGATGTAGCTGCACAGGCTTCTACTTCTCGCGACCCCAGGGGTATCACTTGCGTTGATTGTGATCAGAAAGGCCATGTTCTGCAGGATTGCCCGCAGCTGCACATGGTGCAAGTGCAAATTCCTAACACGGCCCAAGTTGCATATGTTCGCATCTCTCCGGATCAACTATGGAGGCAGATCGATCGGTTCTTTGCCCTTCCGTGACCTAGTTGTTGCAAACACAGCTTCAAGAGCCATTCCATTAAGAGTGAGCCTTTGTTTCAACTGCCTTAGCCTCTATTGAGTTTTCCAATTCAGATCTTCAAATTTAGGCACAGGCGTGGTTGCTAGGACCATGTTGACCAGGTGAATGTCCCTGAATGGTACTTTTGAAACCCAATCAGAGGATCGTCTGGCGGATTCATTGAGAGTGACCTGATCCAAGATTTGGACCACTTGCTGTTCTACCGGAGTTGCTTGTTGTTGTGGCTGGCGGGGTTGAAATGGTCCCCGGTTGAAGGAGAGCGGGTGCCTGGAGCACGTCCGAGGACATCGCCTCCGTATTGAAATGAGACAATGGGCTCAGGAAGCACGCAAGGACAGGACTTGCCAGTGCTGCCACCAAGGGGCCATTGAGGACGAGCATCATGCTTTACAAGCTTCCCCCTCGTATGGACAGATTCGGACGCAGTATCCTCAACTGGTATTGCCTAACCAGCCGCCCATCTTTTGTTGAGCACCAACTCAGTGGGATCTCTTGGATCATACCTTCAGGAGTCATGGACGAGCGGACTCGACTTTGCCCATCTGGGTCATGACTGCATCTTGTTGTACAGCATACCAGCATGTTTATTACTGCCAAGAATTTTCCAAAGGATTTTCCCTCGAAAACCCTTCGGGGCGGGGGTTTTTTCATCCTGGCCGTAATACGCTTGTTGTTTTCTCTTTGTTTGGGTCCCATAGGCCAATTGGTCTTCGTAGACGATAAAATACATTCTATTCTATTTTAATCTATTCTATTGATACTCCAACATAAAAGATGGAAAAGACGTGAGGAATTTTCCAATTACGTTCGTCAACCATCTCACACCTTCTGGAATGCCGCCTCACAAATAAATATCTGCCCCCATGTTTCTAACTTCTGGGCTCAATCAACGCACCCCACTATCTCCATTTTTTCTCACCCAATATTTAAAGTTTAAACCATGGATTAAATCTGTCTTGTTTGTTTATCGTTCTTGTTGCAGCAAAGAGTTATAGAGTTATGAGTTTCACCTAAGGACCACTAGATTTCTACGTCTCTATTACATAAGAGCTTATCTTATTTCTACCGCACCTTTTTTTATTATCATAGCCGTGCTCAATTGTGGCGGTGCATTTGAAAGTTCTTTGGTTTGTTAGTTGCAAGTCTTGCAAATGCTGCAAATCCTGATGCGTTGAATAAGACAACCCTGCTAATGCTAGCAGCTTTGTGTTTCAGAGGAGGTAATTATGAGCAATGATACGGGGTACCATCAAAAGACTACACATTGTTCATTATCTTTGTTTCCATATCTCTGTTATCTCATATATATCTTTTATGTTAAACCACAAGCTTCTATTCCAATATGCATTTCAGCATCAGCATTTACATTCATAATTTATGTACCAACCCTCTATTCTTAGGAAGCCCTTTTTAATTTTGTTTTTTTTGCATTCTATCACTCTACTGTGACAAAACTTATAGTCCAAGCTTCCAATATCATTGTCTTCCAACAGCATAAGATCTGCTATCACAGTATCTACCTATGCAACGTGCAGCAGCACATGTGCAGCATAAACTTGGAAAGTCAGTAGTGTAAAACATAGAGAACAGAAACAAATGTCAAGCTATTCAAACAGCAACAGTGATATTAACAGTAATGTGCATAATCATGTTCGTCCATTTCATCTGCTAGTTCCAACTCGGAGAGGTGCCTCGTTACCTGCAGCAGTAAAATGTGGGTTAGCATATGAATGGTAGCCATAGCAGATAAGCTGTAGGTTGAATCCTAGCTTATTGCCTTTCACCCAAGTACATTCTGACTAGACCAAGATACAACACTTCCTTTACAGATGTGCTGCTCCATAATAACATATTTCATGCCATAGTTTGTCCTTTTTGTACCCATATTTCATCCACTGAAAAATACAGATTCTCTGCTTATCCCTTCACTTACCTTATCCCTTCATGTTCTGCTTATGGCATCAATTTTTGACAGCAGCATATTAACATTCAAGCATACCAAATACACTATTACATATCCCTGACATATAATGTACTATCAATACATCACAATGCAAGTCATCTGCAGCCTTATAATGTTAAAACTTGATTCTCAATGCTAATATATATATATCAGATTGCCCATCCTGTGCATCAATTTGTAACAGCAGCACATTAACATTTAAACATCCTAAACACACTATTACATATCTCCATCACAATGCAAGACATCTGCAAT